>LPNX010330324.1:10980-110190 GCA_001517045.1 Pseudotsuga menziesii
TGATAATGACTGGCTAAATGCAAAGGATAAATCTTTTGAAATAATGAAACTGGCTCTTTCTCCTAGCTTGCTCTACCTCAGTAGATCTACTAAAGATCCAGAGGACCTCTGGACAAGATTGGACAAAACCTTTGAAATGATTTATGAGGATAATAATAGAACTTTGGAGAGCACATCCAGCACCATAAGCATCCTTGATCCAAAAATCTCGGCCTCCACTCTCTCTGATGAAGTTGTTCAAGATGAAGAAGAAGCAGAAGCTTCTACATAGTCAATTCGAATTGAAGACAGTCTCCATGCAGTGAATCCTTCTCCTGATGCTCCGGAAGTTCATGAGATATCTGATATCTCATCTTCTCATATTTCTGAAATAGAAGAAGACATTCAAATCTCTGATATTGAAGAAAAATTCTGCTACACTTCCATGCAAACATTCACCAGTGATTTTCCATTAAATTCTGTGCAAAATTTACCAGTAATTGCTTCCGAAAGTAAAGAGAAATTTGATTTTTCTTCCTCTAATGTTGCTGCTGGTGTGAAAATATGTAAAAACTTGGATATTTTGGAAGAAATATCAAATTTTAAGAGTGACACATTCGCTCCCCATGATCTAGATTTTCTAGCAAAATCCTGCAGGATTGCATGCACCAAAATTCAGAATTTTGAAGAAGAAGAAAGCTGAGCATCCACCGTCTCGGTTAACCATTTATTTGAATCTGATATTAAAATTATTGGATCTGATATGATCTTATTTAGATCTGATCTGATATTTCTTGGTTTAATATATCAAATTCATAATCTTTCAGTACTGCTTGTAGCTGTTCTCATCAACGGTGTGAAGAAACAAGTACTGCAAGTCTCCTACAAAACTGATGACGGGGATTTGATTCCATTTCACAGTTTTGGATCTGTTTTGAACCTGTTTAAATCTGATTTACTTTCTGATCTGATATTATTTGGTTCATATTTTAAAATCCAAAATCATTCAGTCATGCTTGTAGCTGCTCTCACCAAATCCGGTGTGAAAAATCAAGTACCGCACTTTCTCTTCAAAACTGCTGATGGAGATTTGGTGTTAGTTTCCTCATATGAGGTTGCTGATATTTTATTATGTTATTCATTATCTATTTCAGAATCTATATCAGACTATGGAGCTCAAGCATTCCCTCTCGACAGTCCCAGTGCTTCTCTACCATTGATCACATGCTCATCTTCTCATAGAACTAGTAAAGAGGAAGATTTTCTGCATCCGCCTGGACACCTGCTCCTAACACTTGGGGCTGTTCTTACCACTCATGGTTTTCTGTTCATGGCTGCAACATATCAGTTTCTTGAGTGTTCTTCACATTCTCTGAATTCTCAAGAACATTTTCTCACTTTTCAGTTGACTTCAGTTGCTCTACATGGGTCCAGTCTTCATCCGGCAGCTGTCTATATTTCTGATTTAGTTGAGCATATCATTCTTCTTCCAAAGAGGAAGATTCCTCCAGACATAATTATGGAGAGGTTCACATTCCAGGCCCCAGGATACCTGTGCACAGAAGAACCATTTTGATCCTGATTCTACCTGCTTAATTAGAAGGGGTTTTTTTTTCCCATGTGGTTTTTCCCCAGCACCTTGTTTTTGAGCAGTTACCTTACTTTACTTGATGTAATGGGTGACCTATGGTATTAGTTACCAGGGCCCACAGATTGTCCAAGTTAGCATTCAGGGGGGGTGTTAGGATTATTAATCCTCCCTTGTCCAATTTGGTCATATGTCTAAATCAAGAGTCATGTCTAAATCGGGAGTCCATCCAGTCTATTTATAGTCATTAGCACCATTGGGTAAACTTGACCTAATTGGGGCACATGTTTCAGTTACTAAAGTGTAGGGAACACTAATTGAGGCTCACTGCCACTTAGTTTAATATCTAGATCAATATTTTCAAAATGCATTCCTCAAATTAAAGCCCACCTCATTGTCAAATCATGCCACCTTACAACTTTACCACAATAGTTACATGTCATTAGAATCTTTAAAATGTTTTTTCATATTTATTTATATTATATAAAATATATCAATTATAATAAATATATAATTTTTATTTCACTTACTATAAAATTTAAATTTCAAACAAAAATCTTAATGTATAAGTGCCTAGCAATACACATATTCAACTACTTTTCTACTCTTAGGGGAGTATTAAACATATTTTTGTTTATTAGAATGTACATGCCAATATATGATATATATCTTCGACTAACCAAATCCCAAATAATAATAACACACATATTATAATTAATAAAATTATTTTAGAAATAGTTTTTGACAATTGGGACAAATAATTCAGTGATTATTCTGAATAATTAAACAACTCCATAAAAATATCATACCTAGAAGTATGAAACTGATTGAACAACGTCATAGAACTAAAAATAATAGGTAAGAATTAAGTAATAGTTACACATATATCCAATTTGATAACAATTAAAGCATTCTGACACTACAATGCGGGTAAACCCATACACCAATCACGACATCACCACACTTCACACTTTAAATTTACTTTGAAGCGACGTCTTAATGGCGGGATTGTCACATTGGATTTCATCCCACCATTCTCTTAGGCTCCACACATGCCTGAAGAAGACTCTCTCCAGAGCGCGCATTGAGATGACATCATGTGAGCTTCAGTCTCGGTTTCACGCACATGGAGAGGTTAAACTAGCATTGGTTTTGTGTACTCTTTTACAATTGATTTGATTGAATTAATTCATTAATTCAAAATTTAAACAAAAACCATATTATTTTATATATATTTTCATAAGTAAATCTTCAATTTACATACTGTGTCCTTTACCAGGCGTACTGTTTAACATTTCTGTCAAAAAAATTTGGGTTTCCCTCGGTTGCACCACATTCTTTAGCAATGCCTTCATCATTAGCTGAAATCCCGCACTGAGCGCACTTAACCTATACATGTGCGGAGGCTATCTACTATCACCTCTTATGTATTCCAGACAATTTAACTTATCCCATACCCCACGCAATCTCTTCAATTTATGACAGTGCCATACCCAGATAACGTTGAGCATGGGTAATGATGACACCTCCTCTCCCGAGTCCCAACCCTCCACTTCCACTTGCTGCTGCCCCTTCACCTTCCCCCACACACTCCAACGACCCTAACTCTATTAGAGTCACCTTCTCCAGCTTTGGAAAACCCATCCCCAACTCCAACTCCTCCAACTTATCGCATCTCCCTATCCTAGCTCTCTCAAACATGGCAACTCCGAGGGGAGCTCTTTCAACTGCTTACATTCATATAGAACAAGGCATGCGAGCTTTCAGAATTGAGTAACCCAAGTAGGCAGTGGCTCCACATCGTATCCAAAAAGCCTCAAACTTTCCAGATCTTCCATCTGTTAGGATTATTAATCCTCCCTTGTCCAATTTGGTCATATGTCTAAATCAGGAGTCATGTCTAAATCGGGAGTCCATGCAGTCTATTTATAGTCGTTAGCACCATTGGGTAAACTTGACCTAATTGGGGCACATGTTTCAATTACTAAAGTGTGGGGAACACTAATTGAGGCTCACTGCCACTTATTGCACTTGATTGCATAAGTTTAGGAGTCTCCTAGATCAATCCCTACAATTTAGGAAGCCACTGGGAGTGCCGAAACCAACCAAGGCCAGTTCACTTCAGTTAATGACTAGTCAAGCTAAGTTAGGAGTCAGTTACATTCAGTTCTAGTCCTCTACATTCAGTTAGTGCTTGGTTTACTTGATTGCACACATGTGGGGCACATTTCTCACCTACCACAGTCAGCTAACCATTAGTCAACACCAAATGTAACACTTGGTTGTGTTTTAGAGCTCCGATGAACTCCGGTTATGGTTTAGACAAGGACAGATAACTACTGGGTCCTCCGATAGTTATTTAGACAAAGTCTTGGTTACCTACAGTTAAGTAGAGTCTAATCAATTCAAACTTCCTCATGTGGATTTGAATTGCTTGTGGCTATTAAAGCCATTTTACTTCATTGTAATTATCATTCAGATTACTTTTTTGATTAATGAAAGCATTCACAGCTGCAAGCCTTTTGTACTGTTTCATTCTTCAATTGCTGAGTAAATTGTGAGATCTTCTTTGTGAGTTGTGTGTTTGTCTACAGATCTATATGCTCAAATTTACATGGTATCAGAGCCTCAGTGGACAAGGCACTTCTCCTCCTCAGATCTCCTACCGGATCATTTTTTTTTGTTTTGCAGGTGCAACTTCGAAATGAATTCATCAGTTCCTCTTCTCACCCGATCCTCAGACTATTTTGAATGGAAGGTGAAGATGTTTGGATTTCTACATAGAAGAAAACTCTTTTGGGTGTCTGATGGATACGGTAGAAATTATTTTGAGAGTGATAATGACTCGCTAAATGCAAAGGATAAATCTTTTGAAATAATGAAACTGGCTCTTTCTCCTAGGTTGCTCTACCTCAGTAGATCTACTAAAGATCCAGAGGAACTCTGGACAAGATTGGACAAAACCTTTGAAATGATTTATGAGGATCATAATAGAAATTTGGAGAGCACATCCAGCACCATAAGCATCCTTGATCCAAAAATCTCGGCCTCCACTCTCTCTGATGAAGTTGTTCAAGATGAAGAAGAAGCAAAAGCTTCTACACAGTCAATTCGAATTGAAGACTGTCTCCATGCAGTGAATCCTTCTCCTGATGCTCCGGAAGTTCATGAGATATCTGATATCTCATCTTCTCATATTGCTGAAATAGAAGAATACATTCAAATCTCTTATATTGAAGAAAAATTCTGCTACACTTCCATGCAAACATTCACCGGTGATTTTCCTATAAATTCTGTGCAAAATTTACTAGTAATTGCTTCCGAAAGTAAAGAGAAATTTGATTTTTCTTCCTCTAATGTTGCTGCTGGTGTGCAAATATGTAAAAACTTGGATATTTTGGAAGAAATATCAAATTTTAAGAGTGACACATTCGCTCCCCATGATCTAGATTTTCTAGCAAAATCCTGCAGGATTGCATGCACCAAAATTCAGAATTTTGAAGAAGAAGAAAGCTGTGCATCCACCGTCTCGGTTAACCATTTATTTGAATCTGATATTAAAATTATTGGATCTGATATGATCTTATTTAGATATGATCTGATATTTCTTGGTTTAATATATCAAATTCATAATCTTTCAGTACTGCTTGTAGCTGTTCCCATCAACGGTGTGAAGAAACAAGTACCGCAAGTCTCCTACAAAACTGCTGCTGGGGATTTGATTCCATTTCACAGTTTTGGATCTGTTTTGAACCTGTTTAAATCTGATTTACTTTTGGATCTGATATTATTTGGTTCATATTTTAAAATCCAAAAGCATTCAGTCATGCTTGTAGCAGCTCTCACCAAATCCGGTGTGAAAAATCAAGTACCGCACTTTCTCTTCAAAACTGCTGATGGAGATTTGGTGTTAGTTTCCTCATATGAGGTTGCTGATATTTTATTATGTTATTCATTATCTATTTCAGAATCTATATCAGACTATGGAGCTCAAGCATTCGCTCTCGACAGTCCCAGTGCTTCTCTACCATTGATCACATGCTCATCTTCTCATAGAACTAGTAAAGAGGAAGATTTTCTGCATCCACCTGGACACCTGCTCCTAACACTTGGGGCTGTTCTTACCACTCATGGTTTGCTGTTCATGGCTGCAACATATCAGTTTCTTGAGTGTTCTTCACATTCTCTGAATTCTCAAGAACATTTTCTCACTTTTCAGTTGACTTCAGTTGCTCTACATGGGTCCAGTCTTCATCCGGCAGCTGTCTATATTTCTGATTTAGTTGAGCATATCATTCTTCTTCGAAAGAGGAAGATTCCTCCAGAAATAATGATGGAGAGGTTCACATTCTAGGCCCCAGGATACCTGTGCAGAGAAGAACCATTTTGATCCTGATTCTACCTACTTAATTAGAAGGGGGGTTTTTTTCCCATGTGGTTTTTCCCCAGCACCTTGTTTTTGAGCAGTTACCTTACTTTACTTGATGTAATGGGTGACCTATGGTCTTAGTTACCAGGGCCCACAGATTGTCCAAGTTAGCATTCAGGGGGGGTGTTAGGATTATTAATCCTCCCTTGTCCAATTTGGTCATATGTCTAAATCGAGAGTCATGTCTAAATCGGGAGTCCATCCAGTCTATTTATAGTCATTAGCACCATTGGGTAAACTTGACCTAATTGGGGCACATGTTTCAGTTACTAAAGTGTAGGGATTGAGGTTTCGGCACTAGGTGTTTCTTGCTGGTGGAGTGTGCATGTGGGTGAGGACTGACAGTCCCGCCACGCCACTCCCCAAAACAATTAACTGCCTCAACCACCAGCAGCCTTTCTTAATGAAAGTGGTTGGAATAAAAAAAAGGAAGAAGACACATGGGTTTTTTTTCCTCATTGGCCAAGGTTTGACAAATTCCCCCACATCCTTATCCTTGGGAAAAATCATGCCCCTTTCTCATTTTAGTTGTCGCGATCGTAGCTGGTCGGGTTCATTTTAATTAAAGATGCATATTAACATGATAGCAAACTTAATATATGCCGCATGCCCCGATATACCATCGGTGACGAATTCAAATCCCAAAACATAACATAATCGATCAATGGTGGGGCCTTGGCCTTTAGCTCCAAGCCATGATCATTACAATATATACATCATGTACAATTAATGCAATGGGGTCAAAACTGGGGTGTTACAATTGGAACCCTTCGAACTGATAACAGTGGTGAATATACATCTCAAGAGTTTGAAAAATATTTGCAGGAGAATGGTATTAAACATCAAACAACTGTTCCTTATAATCCATAGAAAAATGGTATCGAAGAACGTATGAATAGGACACTCTTGAATATGGTAAGATCAATGATGTTTTTAAAAAATGTCAAGTTAATGTTTTGGGGAGAGGCAGTTCTTTGTGTTGTCTACATTAAGAATAGATGTCCTTCTGTTGCACTAGAAAACAAAACACCTTATGAAATGTGGCATGATCATCTTCCAACTATCAAGCATTTTAGAATTGTCAGTTCCACATGTTATGCTTTGATTCCTGAGCAACAAAGACATAAATTGGGAGTAAGAAGTTGGAAGTGTACATTTTTGGGATATTCTAATACTTCTAAAGCTTATAGGTTGTATGATGAAGATAACATGAAGTTTATTGTTTCTAGAGATGTTGTTTTTCTTGAGTTTGAGAAAGATGCACTCACTATTGATAAACAACTTGCTCAGCTTGATAGATTTCATTCTATAAAAATATATCATGAAATGGATAATGAACTTCCAAATCTTGAAGGGGGGATTCCTGTTCTAAGTCAAGGTCAAGTTTTGGAATTTCCTTCTAATGCACAAGTTGATGATTCTAATGCACAGGTTGATGAAACAGAAGATGAGATAGTTGATGATATTGTTAATTGAATGGATAAACTAAGTATCATGGATAATGTAGAACCTGCTCTTAAAGAAGAAACAGAGCAAACACCACAACAACAAGAAGTTTGTAGATCAATACGGACTAAGACATTTCCTAAAAGGTATGATGATTTTGTAACATTAGATTGTGAATTAAACTTTCATGCATTTGATGAACCTGCATCTTTTCAAGAAGTGGTAAATAGTGATGCATGGAAAAGTGCAATGCAAAGAGAGTATGATGCTCTCATAAAAAATGGAACTTGGAGGTTGGTGAACCCTCCAGTTGGAACCAAACTGATTGGATGCAAGTGGATATATAAAAATAAGTATAAAGCAGATGGTTCACTTGAAAAACACAAAGCGAGACTTGTAGCAAAAGGGTATGCACAGAAAAAAGGTGTTGATTACACAGAAACATTTGCTCCTACAGCTAAATGGGGCACCATTCGAACTTTGTTTTCATTAGCAGCACAAAAAGGATGGAAGATGCATCACATGGATGTTAAAACCGCATTTTTGAATCATGAGACTTAAAAGAAGATGTGTATATGTATCAGCCTGAAGGATTTGCTATCAAAGGTCAAGAACATAAGGTATGCAAATTAGTTAAATCTTTATATGGTTTAAAGCAAGCACCCTGAGCTTGGTATGAAAAGTTAATTGAGCATCTTCTCAAATTAAATTATAAGCACTTCAATCTAGATGATGCAACTTTATTTGTCAAGAAAGTTGGAAGATCGGTTGTATATCTAGTTGTCTATGTGGATAATTTGCTTATCACAGGAAATAATGACAATTATATAGTATCTATCAAAAGAGAGTTGAAAAAGGTTTTTGATATGATAGATTTGGGATTATTACATTATTATTTAGGAATTGAAGTAGATCAAAAACCAAAGCACATTTTCATTTCTTAGAAAAAATATGTTGGAGATTTATTAAACAAATTTGTATGCAGGATTAGAATCCTGTTTCAACACCAATGGAGTAGAATCTAAAGCTTACTTCAAATGAAGGTAGCACATTTGAAGATCCAACAAAGTACAGGAAGCTTGTTGGAAGTTTAATTTATCTTACTACTACTCATCTTGACATAACTTTTGCTGTAGGAATACTTTCCAGGTTTATGCATCATCTCTGTGAAGGTCATTGGAATGCAACAAAGCGAGTGCTCAAATATTTAAAAGGCACTCAATCTTATAGCATCAAATATTCTAAAGTTTTAGAATTTCATCTCATTGGTTATTCAGATTCAGATTTTGTATGAGATAAAGAGCATGGGCTCTCTACTTCAGGTTATTTGTTGAACCTTGGATCAGCAAATATCACATGGAGATCATGAAAGCAATATGTTCTTGTTGATTCTACAATTGAAGCCGAATATGTTGCAGCAGCTCAAGCCACAAAAGAAATCATTTGGCTTCATAAATACTTGAAGGCTTGTAGGAGAAACAAATGACTTCAACGCCTCTCTTTGTTGTCAACACTTCTACAATTCAATTGGCCAACAATCCAAAATTCCATGATCGAACCAAACATATCAACACCAAATTTCCCTTGATTCGACATCATGTTGAGGCCAAAACCATTCATCTGACACATTTTCCTACTTTAGAGCAAATTGCAGATATCTTTACTAAAGCATTAGGCCATGAAAAGTTTGAAAAATTTAGAATGCAACTTGGCATGTCAGATGTCCCTTCGAATTAAGGGGGGAATGTTGAATAATCCTTCGGGATTACATTGCAAATACTATTTCAGTTATTAGTTAGTAAAATCTAGTTAATAATCTCGTTATCTAACTGTAGATAACGGTTTGGATCTCCTTTATATGTAACACTCATTCACGTAATAAGATATTGATTTGCCAAGGTTCTTCACGGCTCGTGTCACGATCAACATTCAATTTCCAATCTCTGATTTGTTTGTTGATTCTGTAGTGGCAGACGCAATTAAGACATCAACCTGGGTAGATTCTTTGTTGTTGGTACTCACTGTTCATAGATGCATAACTGTCATTCGTAGTGCCCACATTTTCCAGCCAACTCTTCACTATTGTTTTGGGGTTGTCCCTTTGTTCTCGAGCTAGATCTGCATTTATATCATCTCTTACATCCTTGAGATGGTGAGCTTGCTCTTCCATGTCGGTGACACCTTGAGGCAAACAAATAACCATTTTGACAACTTGAACACCTTTGTTCCAAAGGCTGCTCAAAACACTACTCGAAACATTGGCTGCAAATCCAATAACAGTAGCAAGGCAGGCCATTGGCTTTACGAAAATTACAGAGCGTTACAGACGCGCAAGGGAAGATGAAGATTCCTCTTCCCACCGCTAAATCACTAGTAAGATTAGGATGACTCTCCTCTCAATATGCAGAAAGGGAAGGAAGATGACTTGTAATTTAAGTTGTGGTACTAGTTCACCTAGTCTCTCGAGTCTCCACAGTGACATCCAAAAAAAATCGCACTAAAACAGCTGGAAAGCATCTTGACTTGACAACCATCGTACTCAACAACTGTGAAGCAGTTTGAGGATTCTAATTGCCTGCCTGATTCATGGTCCCATTATGAATGGGATAGCTAGTTGGAACCATGGTTCGAACTTCAAACTGTCCATTCTTAAAGCTGGCCATGGAAGGACAGCATCATTGAATTTCTATGTCCCTTTAAGTAAGAACATACCATTATGAATATTGAATTTTTTAATATCTGTGTCCTTTTTTAATTCCTACCACTGAAAAAGGGACGACCATTGCCGCCCCAAAACCATAGTTTGGCTCATTAAAACGAGAGCTATCCATGCAGCCTCTTTAAGAGGTTGTCAGTAGTCCTCCCATATGCTCATCAGATGGAGGGACTGAAGGGAGTAGTCTAGATAATTGACGATTTCGCTCGGATTTTGAGCTCACCGGTGACACTCCCTTTCCCGGCTCCCTCTCGTTAACTGGTTTCGTCACTGGGTTCCTAGGTCAAAAGAGGGTTGTACCAAGAGAAAACTTAATGTAATGTCATCTATACTTGTACAATTCTCAAGATGACGACTTCTCATGGAATTGATCGCTTCGCATGCCATGGCATCCATGTATCTGACCATCCCAAATTTGAAATTTGAACTTCTTAAATGGGCGAGGGAGTTTGAATTTGAACTCAATGAATGAGGTGAGGTGACATTCAAATTTAGTGACCGCTTCTCATTGCAGCAATATGTTTTCTCTCCCCCTTGTATGATCGAACAGGTGCTTAGATAGCTATAAAACGTGGCCTCAACATGAAGATGATGACAGTATAGGCTATGGGAGAAACATACGAGAATGGAGAGTTCAAGGTGGAGCTTCCAGCCTCCGTTATTTTTCACTCAGATGAACAATTGTCAAGTTTCACAACAGAGCAACCCTTACGTACTCATGCAGGATGCCTTCATGCAGGATGCCCTCCCTCTACATCTACATCATCAAAGCTCAGTCTACAGTCAAATTCCAATGGAGTTCTCGCTTACAGTTCAAGTTTGTTTAGCTATCGCCATGAAGCTGTACCTCCCTTGTGTTACAAGGAATATTTCTTAGCAAATAATGGAGGTGCGATCAATGGCCAGTGAGGAAGTTGATCAATCTTCGAAAAACAAGCTAACAGACGCCCACGATCCCGCCATTGCCCAAGTTTTCACCTGCTAACCTTCCCAGTCTCCCACATATTCCCAAGTTCAATATTCCACAACTTCCCAGTGTTCCTCCTCTACCCAAAGCTCAACTGCTTAGTATTCCTCCCCTGACTAGTGCTCCTCTTCCCAAAATCTCCCCGCTACCTCAGATAAGTGTTCCTCCCGTGCCCAGTGCTCCTCCTCTCCCTAAAATCTCTATGTTGCCTCATTTTAGTGTTCCTCCTCTCCCAAAGCTTCAGTGCTGACCTCACTTAGTTAATAAAACCGATTGCAACAACACTAGAGACTTACCTGAACGCATAATGAAGGTAAGGGAATCATCGGTTGATTCATCCATTGATGCAGCTTATCCACGGCTACCTTGATGCAGATTACATCAATAACAAATTTAATATTAAATTTATTCTTAAAAAGAAATACTTTAAAATTTTTAAAAACATATCAATAATTTTTTTTAACAAATTTAATATTAAATTTGTTAAGATAATGAAATTTAGAAAGTATATATAGATAGCACGTGGATGTCTTTTTTTTTTCTTTCTGTTTAAAGTAAAAGCTTTTCTTAAAAATGTTCATATTCATTAGTTAAGACATATTTTTCTATATAAATAAAATAAAAGATGATTTAAAGTTTTGTCAAGATAATATTGAAATTTAGAAAGCATATATAGAGAGCACGTGGATGTCTCTTTTTTCTGTTTGATTTAAAAAACACTTAAAAATAAAAACTTTTCATGTTCATATTCATTAGTTAAGACATATTTCTCTATATAAATAAAATAAAAAATGATTTAAAGTTTTGTCAAGATAATATTGAAATTTAGAAAGCATAGATCAAAGTTTTGTCAAGGTAATATTGAAATTTAGAAAGCATGTATATATCGTACCTGGATGTTTTTTTCTTCCTTTGATTTAAAAGACTCTATAAAAAGAAAAAACGTTCTTTAAAATATTCACTAGTTAAGACATTTATTTCTTATTATAAATAAAATAATAATAATTTGAAGTTTTATGTTTTCTTGTTAATTATTATTTATGCAAATAATCTAAATAGATTTCTATATTATTATATTTCCACCTGTGAACTCTTAACTCTTGGTAAAGAGCTTTGAAAAAGGAATAACCACTCTTTAAAATGAATAGGCTATTTTTACATTATTACCTTTCCACTTACATGTACAACTTGTTATTTTAATGGTAAAATGACTGCTTACTCAAAAGCTAATTTATTATTTTATCATCATTTTAGAACATATACATTTAAATCAACTATGTTATAATTTTTAATTTTTTATTGTGATTTTACTAAAGATTTAATACTAAGTTAACCATAAACACATCATTGTTTTCACATAAGCTTTTAATTTCAAAAGTAGTTCCATAACCAAGTAAATGTTTATAGACTAAACTAGTTTATCCTCTTCTTCCTTGACCTTTATAGAGCTTTGATGCAATATTTGAATAAAAGTAGACTACCATTATTCTTTATTTTTCCTAGAGCCACAACTAAATTGCACTTTTCCAACCTTAATTCCTAATGGTAGTGTTCTCTACGAGCTTTGATGCAATATTTGAATAAAAGTAGACTACCATTATTCTTTATTTTTCCTAAAGCCCCAACTAAATTGCACTTTTCCAACCTTAATTCCTAATGGTAGTGTTCTCTACATCTACTATCTTTATGAAATAATGATATACTTTTAGTTTTAAAGAATAATTAGAGGCTCAAGAAATTTATAGTGTTCATTGTAGCCTACCAATCGGTGAACTTGGCTTTCTATGCCAACCATCTTTTGGTGAAAGGAAATTCTTTTAGGAGATCTTTCTAGATTATGGAGACTCATACTATAGATTTAATTAGAAAGTCCAATCCATATCTTAGGAGAAAAATGTTAAATATACTTTTGCAACTTCACTTTCTTCCATAATCCATTAAATTTTTTAACTAGGAGCTTCTCACTACCAAACCTTGACTAAAATAATGATCATTCTTAGAACCCCACTCTCAATTGGTGGTAGCATGTCTTCCTTGAACATAGCACTCTCTGTTTTTTCCGATACTCATGTCTCAGTGTTAACTTTCAGTTCAGCTATTACTTCGAGTTTCTTACTCCTCCTCTTGTCAATTATACTTGGGGAATCTGACAGATAAGTCTAGTTGTACTATATGCAAAGTTAAAAGATGCCTTGGGTCATCTTTGTGTCGTGCTCATTGTTCAAGGATTTAGCCTTGCATCTGATCTATATCATGTTTCCATCATTGTCCTATCTGTTATTACTTGCGTATCCCTTCCTTTACCCAGTTCCTAATCACTCTTGTGATTCGTTGGAGGATCTATTTCCTTCCTCATCACATTATGTTTTCTCATCGACACTTCCTGACGATAAAGACCTAGAGTTTTTGATGATAGTACCTCAGGATTCACTTTCATTATTGGTGAATTCCTTTGCTTCAGTTGTCAATTACCACCTATAGGTTGACAATCTGTTGAATCCTATCCATGTTCGACTTCAATAATATCTATTGACCTGGCCTTGATTGTACTGGTTCTTTGGGATTTTTGATGAAGACCTTAGGTTCATATCTATGGACTAAGTGGCACAAGATTATGTTGTGATCACTTACACAGCTTCCAGATCTTTGAAGACTCATCATTATTGTATATTGTGGCTTCTATCCACCTTGGTAATATACGTGGTCTTGTACCTGTATCATATGATGTACTCAAATATTGTAAAGGAGCTAGTGTTCTAGTATATTGAACATGGCATCCTCATATATGACTTTGTATATGACATTATTATGTATTTGTTTCACGTACTTCCTCTGCTCCATTGGACTTCTGAGTTCTCCAAGATAATGATTATAATGTATTTCGTCCATCGTTTCCCTCTGACCTCACACATTAGGGGGCATCTGTTATCAACCCAAATGGCACTTCTCCGTCTGAGTGCCGACATTCCTTATGTTGGTACACAAAAGGACATATTAGGATTGAAGTTTTCCTAAACACTATAGATGGGCATGACTTGGGATGCATTTACTCTTGAACCAGCTCGCTATATGATTTTTCTAAGTGTTGAGTTGCATACGTGATTATCTCCATTGCAACTCGTGTACGTACATGACTATCTCCATTGCAACTCGCATACTGTACGCGACTATCTACATTGCAACTCGTGTACATCCGTGTACGTGGGTTTCCTTTAAGCAACTCGCGTGTCATACGCGGGTTGCCTATATCAATAGTTGCATACATCTTGATTTGACCTTAAAACATATAAAACACGATTAATGGAGATTAGTTGGGCCCTAATCATTAACTATCCCAACTGTTTCAACCACCTCAACCTTCGAAATCACTCTATTTCCCAAAGTATAAATAAGGGCCTTGTGGAGGGAATTAAGGGAATTGATATTGGAGAGAAAAGTTATGCTGGTGTTATATCTTCAGAAGTCTTGGAGCAGCAGAACTCAGAGTCCTTTGGTTGCAGAGGAGTCCTTGTCTCAAAAGCTGGGTTGTATTCTTATCTCATTCACTGATTGTTAATAAAGAGAATTGATCTTCCAACATTGTGTTGAGTATCTTTCATGTATCATGGTTAATGAATATATTTCATTATGTATTTGACATATTTTTTTATCTAACCTCTTATATATACATGCATGAGATAGTACTTGGAGAATTCGCTCTTTATAGGTGAAAGAGGTGCATCCCTGGAAGCTTTGGAGAGAAGAGGAGTGGGAGAAGATCAAGCTTGGATCAACTGTCGGTAATCAGGTAAGTCAAGAATTTCTTCCTATTCCCTTTCTATTCTCTGGTAAAGCTGATTCTCTACAAGGTTAGTAGTAAGTTGGTAACCCCAGACCCTAGGTTACAAGGGTGCTTAACCCTGAACAATAGAAGTCGCTGCAATTTCTACAAAAAATTTTGTACATAAAATAAACTAATGCTTAGTTCCTTTTTTGCTTTTCTTTTTCTCTTTACACTCGATTGTTTTTTTTAGAATTTGTGCATGAATTTATTCAAGGAGAAATGGTTATGACTAGGCCTGACAACCATGAGCCCCTACGTAATTTTCTATTTTCTGGAAGAGCTCCTTACAGAAGAAAAATTAAGAGCTCGGCGCAACTGCAACATTGCAAAATTTTCCTATTTTTCTGTCCCATCACAACTGTAACACTGCAAAATTTGCCTATTTTTCCGTCCCATCACAGCTGCAACACCGTAAAAAAACCTGCCTATTTTTCCCGTTTCGCAGCTGCAACACCGTAAAAATTCTGCCTATTTTTCCCGTTTCGCAACTGCAACTCCGTAAAGACCTCGCCTATTTTCGTGTTTCGTAATTGCAACACCGTAAAAATCATGCCTATTTTTCCCATTTCGCAACTGCAACACCGTAAAAACCCTGCTTATTTTTCCCGTTTCGCAGTTGCAACTCCGTAAAGACCTCGCCTATTTTTCTGTTCCGAAGCTGCGACACCATAAAGTATCGGCAAATTTTCCGTTATAGTACCCGTGACTCCGTTGAAATGTTTCCTACTTTTACCCTTTTTAGCGGTTACAACTCCGCTAATTTGGATGAATTTAATTATGGATTGTGGCTGCAACTCCTCCAGATTTTTCCACAGTCGGGTTGCAATACCTTCAAATTTGTCCAGAATTTCTGTCGCCCATGGTTTTCCCGATTCAGGCTGACTTTGCAGCTTTAATTATTATTTTGTCAGGGTCGACAAGACAGCTTTTGGTTTGATGGGAGAAGGATCATGGTAACATGCGCGCAATAATATTTAAAATTTGAAGGACGCATTGATACGATGTATTATTCCGAGAAGTTACGATTCATCCCATAATTACTAAGGTATGGTTATGGTTATTTACATGATTAAGCTTTAAGCAAATTTGATAGAGTTAATCATACCTACCTTTTTCTATCTATCGTTACACCTATACTTCGTTAACTGTCCATTCCCATGATCTAATGGTTACTCAAATTTATTTCACAATTGCCACCCTTTCCTAATTTGGGGAAAAATATTACCAATGATTATATGTTGAACTTTCCAAATTTGCAAACTTCAACCTCCGTTGTTCATGTATGTCCTGTGTTGAAATCTCCATTGTTGGATCCTGCAATTTACTAAGCTCATACTAGAAGTTAGAGAGAAAGATAACATGGGTTTCCCAGCCCGACATGAACCTCCAAACACGTAGGCACTACGAAAGAATGCTGAAGTTTTCGCTATCTTTGAAGCTGCGGGCTGGATTGAGTTTTTCCAACGTCTTAATGGTTTTCATTGTGAGATTGCTCTACAGTTTTCCTTAAACCTTACAAAAACCTACTCATAGGTTAGAGGTTTGCAGATAGAAGTTTCTGAGGCGATTGTAGCTGAAATTACCAGGCTCGCGCAGGTAGGAAGAGCTTGGTTTGGAAAAATAACTGCCAATGTCACCGCAGTACAAGACTTTTTGGTGACAAGTGAATAATTGCATCCATCGGGATGAGGGATAGAATTATAGTCACTGCCTCGCCCGTGGGACCAAGTCGTCGTCTTCCTCAAGAAATATATCACCTGCGAAGGTAGGTACCAAACTGTTTATTATTCTGAGTTCCCATTGTTGTCTCATTTGCGCCACAAAAATCTACTTAATCTTCCATTTTTTTCTATTTAAAAACCTGCATCACATGGCTGGCTTTGTCAGAGCAGTTAAGCATCCATATTCTTCCCTTACCCATCATGGCCTCATTAAACTTTTAATATTAAGATCCCTAGCTCAAAGAAATCAAACATTGGAGCAATTTACCGGCCAACCTCAGATATCCCAAGCACGCCCTATACCTTTGCCTGAGATTCCCATCAGAGAAGTAAGGGCACCTACACTTTTGTTGAATGTCCAACTGGAGGAAGAGCAGGAGGACTAGAGTCCCTCCAATTTAGTTGGGGGGGGGGGAGTTGAGAGTAGCAAACCCTAGAGAGGAGATAGGGAATTTGGGAGCTCCAGTAGCTGAAGTTGAAGATGCAGCAGCATTGGATGCTGCGACAGTGGAAGTTGAAGCTGTGGTTACAGAAGAAACTACAAAAGTCCTCACTGTCGAATCGTCTCTTGAATGGAGGGGAAATTTAGTAGAAGAAAAAAAAAGATGGTAGAGGAAAGAGATGATGCTGAAATAAGTAATATTCCCTCTACGTCTACTGTAGGGTTTGTAACCCTTGTACCCCTAAGGAAGAGAAGAAGGTCAAGAGACGAAACACAACCATCTCGACCAGCTAGGAGAAGGAGAACGAGGTGAGTCACAGAAGCTGAAGTAGCGTGAGCAAAATGGGTAGATATTGAGGCAAACATTGAATTTCCCATTTTGAGACCAAGGACAGACAAATATCCATAGGAGCCTATTGAAGAATAACCTCAACTTGAGGGGCTTTTGTATGAAAACAGGTTACTGAAAGAGGAAGTGCAATTTCTTTGGAAGGAACTGGAAAATTGGAAGGAGGTATGTAAGAAACAAGTAGAGAGAAGGTTGCACACACTGGTAGAAGCTGCAGACCAGTTAGAAGGATCATCTCCTGCTAAGGAGGATGAAGAAGTGGAGAAAGTATTATGCCTTGCATGTGGGGATATTTTTAGTCAGTTGGGTTATACAGTCATAGTGCGTGCATTTGAGACTCATAAACCTACACCAGCAGTTGAAGAAGGACAAGAAGCACCTAATGCAAAATTAAGGAGAGAAGATGAACCAGAAATAGGGTCTACCCTTGATATGGAATTGGAAGAAGCTGAGCAATTACAGCCTCAGTCATCATAATTGATGGATCATCCTAATAAGGGGTATATTGAAGCCAATCAAAGTGCTGTCACACAAGAACCAACACCTTTAGAAATTTTTGTTGAACCTGCCATTCAAAAAGAAGCAGTTGAACCAGAGATTGAGATAATTCCTGATCCAAACTTAGAATTTTTTACTGTGACACTAGAACCATCTCAGGATACATAGCTAGTGGAGGAGCCCTAGCAACAGAAAGATGAAATCAATCAGGACTTAGAATTTTTTACTGTGACACCAGAACCATCTCAGGATACAAAGCTAATGGAGGAGCCCCACCAACAGAAAGATGAATTCAATCATGATGTTGCTACATAAGGACCAACATCCTTAGAAATCCTTGCTGAAGCTCCATCTCAACCAAGAACACCTGATCCTGGGGTAGGGTTAATCCCTTATGTGGAGCTGGGAGAAGATGAACAAATGCACTCATAGTCATCAGGGGACACCGAGGTATTTGGGGAACAGTCTTATGTTTTGGGAGATATCGAAGAAACTCAAGAGAAATTCTAGAAGCACGAAGAAATAGGGGGAGAAGACGCTGATACAGAAGAACCAGTAGTCCTGCAGCCCCCTGCCAAAGCCACGACTGAAATTCAAGTAGTTGTAGCTGATACTCAAGAAGATGTGGAAATTGAAATTCAGGAAGAAGTTGTTACACAAGAACCAATTTCTTCACAATTGAATGCTGAAGTTGCTGAAGGAGAATTTCAAGAAAAGGATGTTGTCACACAAGAACCAATATCCTCAAAATTAATGGCAGAAGTACCCACACAGGCTAAGCTGAAGGAGGGGAACTTCAAAAAGGAGACGTTGTTACACAAGAACCAACATCTCCAGGGGTGGTTGCAGAAGTGCCTATGTAGGAAAAGACCATTGAAACCTTGATGGAAGAAGTTGTTACACTCCCAATGTAGAATGTTCAAGCTGAAACATCGGATGGAAAGGTATGCACTCAATTTTCCCAGAAATTTGTCAATCTGGACTCTGATGATGAGGAAAATGTAGGAGAGAAAAGAATCCAAGGGCCGATCAAAGAACTCTGACTATAAAAAATGGAAGTGAAGAAATGGAAGAGGTAGGTGGATAAGTATAAAGAAGGAATGATCCCCCTCGTTGATCACGAAAACACTATCAGAGAACTGAGGGAGAAATGGGCAGAAGAGTTAATGTTCTAGAAACTATGATGGGAAGAGATACATAAATAATTGAAGGAGCTGAAAAAGTTCAAATCTATGTAGGTGGAGAAGGATCAGTTGTATACTCTTTCCCGAGAATTGTTAAGCACCAGAGTGCCATCTCCTTCTTACCCTATATTTTTGTTTGAACAATATATTTGGTTTAAATTGAAAGCAATAAAGGAAGGGAGACCTTATGAAGTGGCAACCTCAGCCCAGTTTCTGGAGACTTTTATGGAAAGTAATTTCGTTGAGCATAACCTGCTCTGTGAACTTTACCTACATAAAATGGCTTGTCCCTTGGACCACCATTCGAACCCTGCCCCTTACCTTGGAGATGTTCAGCTAAGAGATTTTGCCTCCTTTGTCAGTAATCATGTGCAATGGAAAAGATCTTTCCAGACCTACTCTCACAATGAGGCCAGCACTAATATTTGGGTTCGACGTGATCCTCAATCCCCTCGCCTTCTCCTTGCTCTGTAGCAACAAAGGCTTACATCTTCCATCAAGACCCAACAGATAGTTGGACTTCAAGAAAGGGTCATCTCCAGATGTGTTGGCCAAATTACCATGCAACAGCAATCAGCCTTTGAAGGCATTAAGCATAGATGGCAGGCTTCCCCTTTATCACTGCAGAATAGGGATCCTTATTGTTTCTACAATTTGAAACATGCTCTTTCAAGGGTCGAAGGATATGTGGGCTATATAAGGAAGTGTGGAGCTAATTGGCTAGGACTCAAGTTCAAATTTCCTCTTATCTGGTGGCCATCAAAACCATACATAGAATATTTCTTTTTTCACAAAGGCAGAAGAAGAGCAGTGCTGGAGATATTCGGTTTCCTACAATGGATTTATAGAAACACAAGGATCACCTGAGCTCCCTTATAACTTTTCCTCTCTCCATGAACAAAGTACAAGGCCTAATTCATATTTGGACTAATGGAGATTATTGCATAAGGACATGCAACAGGATAGTTGGGGAAAGATGTTGGGCCCAGAAATGACCACTTTTTTACCATACTTGATATACTCTTTGTGCCTTATCTTACCCTATTTTCATGCACCTAACAGATGGTTTTCCTTCAGCAAATCCTGATTCCTCATAGGTATGATTACTTATTGTTTTATCTTATTAATACTTATGGTTGTAATAAACAGGGCTTTACCTCTTGAATTATGCTAATAAGTTGGTTTTATGAAGATTGTTCAAAGCATGAAGGATACAGGTGCATCAGGTCAAGCATATTCTAGAAGAAACAAATATCTATTTCCAATTGTTCCCACGGACTCTATCTTTGCAGGTGAAACGCAGTCAAAGATCCTCATCCTATGTAAGCTGCAACAGCCAAGGATGCAATAGATTCAGTTTAGCAGCGCACCATTATTCAAGGGTAGCTGCAACTAACGGAGTAATTCTTGATTTGGTTCTGTTATTTTAGTATCGGCTCATGCAACAAACTTCCTATATTCTTTGCTTCTGTTTCACCACAACTATAACTCATTGCTGCTCATTCTTCATCCTGCCTCTTCTTGGCTTGTAAAGTATCTAGCTGAGAACCCATTGCTCCTAAGATATGAATCTTAAAATTCTCCAATAGGTTTCCTAACTCTACTCTTGTAACTCCACTTGAAATAGGAACATTTCCTCTTACATTCCTACTAAAAGGCTCTCAATTTTTTTTTGTAACTTCCCCCCTGCTCCTATAATAATTTTTACACATCTCACCGATTTGTGCAAATGTTTTATGAGAAATATCGCTGGCTGCCATGAGATTAACGCTTTCTAGCAAGTCCTCGGAGATCCCCTTAAGGAAAAGTGTATGTACTGCATCTTCTTGGAGGTCATTATATTTAGATTTATGTAATGTATAAATGGTCCTTTCAAGATAATCCTCCAAGATCTCATCTTCAAGTTGTTGTATCTTGAATATATCATGTCGAGAGTCCTTAGGTTTGTAGTATTCTTGATATTTTTGCAAAAGGGAAGTTTTCATATTGTCCCAAGTCCTGATAGTGAATTCTCCTAATCCCATGAACCATCTCAAGGTAGAATCGTTTAGTGTAGTAGGAAAGAGTTTCAGTTTGTGAGCATCTTGTAGATAATTATAGCTCCTACAAAGGATATCGAACTCGAACAAGAATGTGTTCGGGTCCTCATTACTTTTTCCATAGAAAGTAGGTAAGGAGGAAGGAGGGATGTTTGTCATAGTTACATCCTGCATTGTGTCTAAAATAGGGAACCCAAAGGTATCCTTGGTTCGATTTTCCCCTTCTCCTTCTTCATTTCTAACTTCATCATGATCTTTGTTTTCTCCCCGTCTCTCCATATAAGTTGGATTTTTAACGTAAATATACTTAGGAGGCTCCTTTCGCGGTGATAATGAGGCGTCCCAACGTTCTTTTTTGGGAGAGATCTTCCTCTGATAAACCATGTTTTTATTAAATCCTAGAGGGATAGTAGGTTCTAATGTAGAAGTTTCAATTTGCGAAATAACTAGATCTACTGAGGTTCCAAAGTGAGATTTTACTTGGGCAGGATCAACAAAGTAAACGAAATTCGGATCTCCTGAGTTAGTGAAAAAGTTGTGTTAATTGCATTTGAAACTAGCGTAGGGCTGGAGGTTTCTAATGGCTGATCCACTTGAATTTCCTCAAGAATGGGGTCCTTTGGACCTTCTTCCAAGGTTCCTTCTCCTTCTATGGCTTCCCCAGTAAGATCCCCTGAGAGGGTTTCTTCAGGCTTCTGGGTAGAACTACCTCCAAAAGATGTCTTTCGATACCTTTATGGTCATTTAGTAATTAGGGAATTACGTCCCCTACGGAAGTAAGTAGGTACTTCAATAAATTTTTCAATCTTAATAAATCTACCCTGAGGATCTCTAAGTCTGCTCATGAAAAAATTTAAACTAAAGAAATCCTATGCTACTACTGTTGCTGGATTTGGAGGCGCCTGTTATAATAGATGCGCGAGTTCTTACCTCTGATCTTACCTCTCTCCCGCTACCAACCTATTACTGAAATTCATAAATTGTTCTACTCTACCTTATAGAACAACTCCCTGGCAAAAAAGTGTTTTAGTGTTATAATGTCTAAATTAATTCACCTTTTCTTTAATTATCAACCAGGGTTGGTAAGCTTAGAGTTGACACAAAATATATGCGAAGGTAGAGGGGTTGTTATGGTGTCATGGAATTTAACAAACAAAAGATCGAAAGCTCTTTCAAAATGAAAAACCAAGTCAAACTCCTAAAAATGCAATTATTAAGGTAATTAAACTAAAATAGAATAATGACCTAAACAGTTGATAATTTATTTTACTCTAAACTGAAACAGATACAATCAACAATTAATTATTCAAATGGAAAACTAAGGTGCAAGGAAGACTTAACTTATAAGCAAGCAGAAAACTTAATAAAAGAAGCAAGTAGAAAACTTAATAAAAGAAATATATTTAGGTTCTGTCCTACAAGTTCTTTCAACAATAACACGACATAAAAGGGACAACTTAAAAGCATAATAAGAATAACACATATAACACTAAATCTTGCATACAAACGAATAAATCAATTCAAAAGGCATAAACACAAAACAATACAACAGTAAAACAAAATCAGAAACAAAACCAACTCAACACATATTCAAGATAAAAAGAAATAAGGAAAATAATAAAACTTTAATAAATAATTTAAAACAATTAAACTTTAACTTCAATGTTAAACAAAACTATCATCTAACTATTATAGTCAAAGCATAATTCAAACATCAACAAAACATAACTGAAAACAATCTCAAAATACATAAAAAAACACTAAAAACAAAACTAAGGGCTGAATTACAAACTGAACTATGGGTCTGAAAGGGGTGGCTGAATAACAGACTAAACAGGCTGTCTGAATGACAGTCCGCACAGTTAAAATAATAAAAACTAACCTAAATGAGCTAATCTTCAGTTGAATTCATGCAAATGCAAATTTAATGCATAAAGGCAATAAGTAAACCTACTTATTACGCAAATTTAACAGTAAAATAGACTTAAACAAATTCATAAACATAAACATAAAGAAACTGATGCATATTAATAAACTGAAATGTAAATTGCATAAACTGATAACTCATAATAGAAATGAAATAGACAAAACTGAATTCAAAAGAAATCTATTCTATTTACTTGTAAATACACTGAACAGGAAACTAGAAATGAAAGGACTGAAAATAGATTCAAAAGCAAACTATGCACGCAATCTAGTTATCTAATTCAGAAATAAAATTGCATTACAAAAATAATAAAACAAATTGTGAATTAAACTAGCTATAACAGAAAATAAGAAAAGGAATAAACAAGAAAAGAAACCTCTGGTTGATGAGGGGCCCTCTCAGCAATCAGGGGTGGTCCCTAGCTAACTTCTACTCAAACACAATCTTCAACAGCAACACATACAGCTCTTTATTCAAACAGTAGAACATAAATACAGTGTTTAAGAACAAATCACAGCATGGACTCTTCTCTCACTAACTCTACTAGCTAACTCTCTAACTGACTAACTGAGGTCTCCCATAGAGGCTGCTTTATATAATAGTTTACAGAGATGAGCAAGTCAACCCTTTAGTGGTCGACTACTCTATAAATTTAGTCGATCTTAAAGGAATTTAACTGATCACAAGCCAACGCAGAGGAATCTTTCCTTCTTCAGTGCGATTCTGATCTTTTTACTAGGCAGTGAACACACAGGCTGCTCTTCAGCGTAAACAGTCTTCAAATGTGGTGTACGACTCCTTCCTTAGCACAACAGGTAGGCTGGTGGTGAATAGAGGAGAGCAAACTGGCAAATCTTCCAGGGAGCAGGTTAAATGCATCAATCCAACGCGTGGATTTTTGATGCAGTGGCGAGCAAAGGAGAGTGTAGGATGGAAAACTATCCTGAAGCAAGCTTCATCACCCAAACACGTGGATAATAGTTCATTTGCAGGTTGTTTCGTGTTTTAAATGCTCGAAATTACTTTTTTGCAGTGCGCAGTCTAATGGGTGATCTATATGGAGAGATAAACAAAAATATGAGCCGTGAGATGGATACACTGGGCGTCGATCTAGGGTGAACAGAGTGTCTGTTTGCTGGCACACTACAGGACTGTAGCCTACAACAACATGTTTCAACATCTGGCAACTACGAACGAGTTTCACACAATGGGATGGATGACAAGCTAGACGTCAAGTTGGACGTGTTGTGTGCAAGGCATGCTCCTAGCTAACTTCTACTCTAACGCAATCTTCAACAGCAACACATACAACTCTTTATTCAAATAGTAGAACATAAATACAGTGTTTAAGAACAAATCACAGTATGAACTCTTCTCTCACTAGCTCTGCTAGCTAACTCTCTAACTGACTAACTGAGGTCTCCCATAGAGGCTTCTTTATATAATAGTTTACAGAGATGAGCAAGTCGACCCTTTAGTGGTCGACTACTTTGTAAATTTAGTCGATCTTAAAGGCATTTAATTGATCACAAGACAACGCGCAGGAATATTTCCTTCTTCAGTGCGATTCTGATCTTTTTACTAGGCAGTGAACACACAGGCTACTCTTCAGTGTGAACAGCCTTCAAATGTGGCATACGACTCCTTCCTTAGCGCAACAGGTAGGTTGGTGGTGAACAGAGGAGAGAAAACTGGTGAATCTTCTAGGCAGAAGGTTAAATGCATCAATCCAATGCGTGGATTTTTGATGCAGTGGTGAGCGAAGGAGAGTGCGGGATGGCAAACTATCCAGAAGCAAGCTTCATCACCCAAACACATGGATAACAGTTCATTTTCAAGTTGTTTCATGTTTTAAATGCTCGGAATTACTTCTTTGCAGTGCGCAGTCTAATGGGTGATCTAGATGGAGAGATAAACGAAAATATGAGCCGTGAGCTGGATACACTGGGCGTCGATCTAGGGTGAACAGAGTGTCTGTTTGTTGGCACACTGTAGGCCATGTACATACGTGGTTTTTTTGAAAACAGTCGCATATGAGGCCGTGCATAAGGTTTTTTCAATGATCTAATGGGAAAATTTGCAAATTCTTGTGCAGGATGGTCCTAGAGTGGAGAGAGCATGAACATGGTGCGGTAGAGGATATAGTAAGGGCCGATCTAATGGCTCAAAAATCTCTACATGCATGTGGACTCTACAAGTTTTGGTGTCTTGGTGGTTTGAGGGCCAAACCAAGACTATTACAGATGTTGGTGGATTACTGGGATCCAGACTCTGAGTCCTTCCAGATAGATGGGATGTCCCTCACTAGAGAGGTGGAGGACATATACTTCATTACAGGGCTTTCTAGACGAGGGGAAGTAGTGAACCTTCATTCTCATGGTGGGCCAGGAGGTGGCCTGACTATCGACGAGTACATTGCAGTGTATTGCTATCCAGACATAGAGAAAGTGGGGAGTCAGGTACCTACCAACGCTATACAAGTGCTAGGCCTAAAGGCCATCCTATTGACATTGGGAAGGATAGCAGGCTTGGCATCACTCCACCAGGCCTCGCGACCTCTGATGTTCTATGCAGTGGAGTGCATGAGACCCACGATATATTACTGGAGCACTACACTACTGAGCAACATGAAACATCAGCTCAGTGAGTGTAAGGCAAGCAGAGTGTGGAAATTTGGGTTCAGCAATATTTTTGAGCACTTTTTTCTTCGAGCGTGTTCCAGGATTGAGCCCCAGAGTGGACGTTCCTCTTCACGGGGTTCAAGATCCGGCCCAACGGCATTGGGCAGATGTGATGCATAGACTTGGGGGTGGTAGGATGGCCAACCCTTATACAGCTAACTTCTTTCCATGGTGGCGACGACAGATAGTTTCCTTCGATGACTAACCCTATGCAGGGATAGATTTCCAGGGGGACCTGGACATGGCGCTACAACCAAAATTGGCATATGGAGATATAGGTAATGAATCTTGACCCTCTCTTTTTTAATTTTTGAGTTATTTAATTTTTTTGTGTTTTCCAATTATATGAAATCAAAAGACATATTTTTGCATGACAATACATAGTGACATCTACCATTTGTGTGTATATGTGGGACCACGGTGGCCAGAAGGCTTCCCTCGTCACAGACAGAGGGGAAGAGGAGATGACATGACAGGTGTGGATGCGGAGCAGATGCTCCAGAGCATTCATACCAATTTTGTGAGACTAACACATAGGATCCCCATGGCGCAAGTCGAGGACTTTCCTAAGGCTATGAAGCGGCAGGGGGTGGGTGTACCATGTGCATGGGTGTGATTATTCTGATGGAAAGCTAGAGCCGTAGTGACCTTCCATGATCACAAACCTCCTCCTCCTCCACAGGATTAGATACCTGGGAGTGTATACATTTTGTACTACCATGTATTATATGTTGGTGGCTTGAGAGCCCCAATTTTGTATGATGACACTCTGTATTACCACATTTTGGATGTTATATAAAATTTTTATGGTGATCGGTTTATTTATTTACATGTGTAAAAATTGTGTTTGTGATGAATTTATTGTGAATGAAACAAATGCCAATCTAACACGTAGTTAACATATGAGTCAACAACTTGATTATTGATTCTTGGAATATGTATTTACGTTATATTGTCAAATTTCCATTCCAATAATCTCACATGTAAGAATATTATTAATAACGTCGGATCTCTAACATGGTACAAACCATTAAGCTGTGACACTACTAACTCCGAATCAAGACGTACCTCAAGAGAGAGAATGCCATGTGAAATGACATCCCTTAGAAGATCAATAACGGCACTATATTCAGCAACATTGTTGGAATATGGCCACAGACATACACCTCTTGAAGACAGTACCTGATCCATAGGAGTACAAATCACCCAAGCAGCAGAGGCTGAGTGTTGAGTGTGACGGCTCGCACCATCTGCGAATCCTATGTAGGTGGAAGATTCCATTGACATCTGCCAAAAGAAACGGAAACTAATCACAAACCTGATCACGATAAGAAAAGGACCTAACTATGCAAAATTGTACAATAATATACAATAACCAGCCTTGGCTAAAAATCATGGATAGTACTTCTTGATATAGAGCCCATTTCTAGGCTCCACCAACGCTATTCCTTCATAATCCACTAGCTCATAAGCTCCCTTCTCTAAGACACGTTTAACCATGTAAGGACCACGCCACATGGGGTTAAATTTTCTTGTGCCCAAGGGTTCATTCGGTTGATCCCACAAAAGGACCAAGTCTCCCTCACTACACCTCCTTGGATGGACAGACTTATCGTACTGGGCCTTTAGGCAACGTTTATTGACTTCTAGAGCCACTAAGGCATCTTGACGCTGCTCATCAAGTTGCTCGAGGTGGACCAAACACTCCTCCAATGGTGAAGTGTCTGGTAAGAGTTCTACAGCTAGCTTCAAAAAAGGAATCTCACATTCAACCGGAAATATTGACTCCACTCCATGTACAAGTTGATATGGAGAAAAACTCGTGGCAGTCTTAACAGCGGTTCTATATGCCCACAAAGCAGGATATAACATGATGTGCCACTTATTCTTGCTTTGTGCAATGGTTCATTGGAGAATGGATTTGAGTGATTTATTCACTGCTTCTACCTATCCATTCACTTGAGAATAGTAAGAGGAGGAATTCTCTTGCTTGTACCCTAACTTTGATGGCAACTCTTCCATCATACGATTCTGAAAGTGTGAGCCATGGTCAGTGACAAGCTCTTTCAGAATTCTGAACTGAATAATAATTTGGTTGAATACGTAGTGGGCGGCTGTCTCACCGTCGGATTTAACTATAGGCATAACGTCAGCCCATTTTGTGAAGTAATCAATAGTCACTATAATATGATGGTGCCCACCAGCCGAAGTTGGGTTGCAATCCATAAAATCGAGCCCCCACTTAGTGAAAGGACCGGTGGTGATAATGGGGTATAACGGGGTAGGTTTTGAGCACATATTATGTGTGAACAACTGGCAAGGGTGGCATCTCCTGACCGCATCAACACAATCCTTAAAGATCGATGGATAGAAATAACTCGCTCTTAATATCTTTTGAGTTGTAGAAAGCCCAGATAAATGACGACCACACGCCCCTCCATGGCAATCATTCAACACTACCTCAGCCTCTTCATGAGTTAAACAACGTTGTAAAATGGAATCTACCGCATGGTGGTACAAATTATTATCCACTATGAGTTAATTCTTAGACACGTGACGTAATCGTCATCGTTCATCTCGTGAGAGATGAGTAGGGACCTTCAATGTTTGTAAATATATTATGATATCTCCATACCATGGGTCTAAAGTTGAGATTAAGAAGATGTGTTCATCGACAAATGTATATACACAAACCAATTCCTCGGCCTAAATCAGCAAATCTAATATAAGCTCTGCAAAAATTAAACACTTCTTCAATTTTTCCAAAACAAATTCGAGATCGAATTCTTGCAAAATGACAATCCATTTATTATATTTTCCCCCAATCATCCTTCGAGTGAGGATGAGTTGAAATGGACTAACATGGGATACAACCAAGGTCTAGTGAAGGAGAATATAATGTCTCAACCGCTGAACTACATGTATGGTAGTTAAAGCAAGCTTCTCGACATGAGAGTAACGAATCTCTGCATCAATAAGGTTCTGGCTCAGATAGTATATGACATTCTCTTGGAGCTCCTCATCCTCTTGAACCAAAACCATACCAATAATCTCCAAGGACGTGGCCACATATAATAGAAAATCACAGCTATAGTCCGGGGGACTAATAACTGAGGCCGATGCTAGGGTTCACTTAAGTGCATCGAAGGACTCCTGGGCTCGCTCATCCCAACAAAAGGGGGTGTCCTTATTCAAGAGACGCATGAAGCCTCTATTCAAATTGGTAAAGTTGACAACAAATATTCGTAATAAGTTTGCCATGCCTTGCAAACACTGAAGATGATGGATATTCTTCAGGGGAGACAGCTGAAGTATTTCTTCAACCTTCAAAGGGTCGACTCTTATGCCCTCTTTAGAAATAATGAATCCTAACAAATGACCTGACTTCACACAAATGATGCACTTATGAGGATTTAATGTAAGCAAATAGTGTCGCCATATTTCGAATACCAATCTCAAGTGATAGGGATGACGCATTCCCATACGAGAATGAGCAGCAACATCATCCAAAAATACTTCAATGATCGACTTGAGATCATGGAAGATCAAGGTCATCGCCCGCTGAAATGTAGCTCTGGCATTTTTAAGGGCGAAAGGCATTTTCCCATATGAAAAAGTTCCCCAAGGACAAATAAATGAAGTATTATGTTGGTCCTTACGTGTAATTTGTATCTGATTATACCTGGAAAATCCATCCATAAATGAAAAAACCTCACTACTCGCACACTCATCCAAAATCTGATCAATAAATAGTGTGCAGAAATTGTCCTTAGGACAGGCATGATTTAAATCGCAAAAATCAGTACATATGTGGATCGCTCCCTGCTTCTTATTGACTATAATGGGGTTTGAAACCCACTCCATCAAGGGAATGGGATAGATAAAATTGGCGTTTAACAAATTTTCTATCTTTTCCTTAATCACGGGTGCTTTCCTTGGATTCACCGCACGCAACTGTTATCGAATAGGATTAGCATTGGGGTAAGTCTTAATCTCATGCTCAACAATACGAGGGTCAATACCTAGTATTTCATTAGAAGACCAAGCAAAGATATCACAAAATTCTTTAAATAGCTCGATGTATTCTAGAATCTCAGCATGGGAACATTCTGCCCCAATATAGACATTCTCTATCCTGCCAAGATCGCGACAGATGTTGACAGGAATCATTGAAGATATGTTTGCCATGTTTTCATCAGCCATCTGAACAGGAGAGCTTAATGGAACCATAGGACTACCAACTCTCGCACTAAGAACCGCCCTAAAATCCTCACGCTCCAAGCGGTCAAGCTCGAGGAGAAAGTAAGATCTATGATGGAGTTCCTCCCATGGTGGCTCAACTCTTGACATAGCCTCAATAATTGCTTCATCTGAAGGGAAAACCATATCAAGGGAGTCATGCATGTGAGAATATTGTACTACCCATGCCAACAGCACATAAGGGTCCTCCTCCTCTATCCATGAAGAGGAAGGACTAGGCTCTACAACAGACTCAAGGTTGGCTTGATAAGCTATCATAGTTGTAGGCAGCGGCACGTCCATCACGATGGGCTCACTTGGAGTACTCGGTGTAGGAAGAACCCAAGGATCTTCCATATGACTCATGTGAAAAGACACCGATCTCATAGAAGTCAAAGCCTCACTGAAACTAGAACCTATCATAAGAATCGGTGTAGGACAACTAAAGCTTCCCATGAGGGATGGATACATGCCTACACCCACACTCCCAGTTTCCGGCTGAGAGTGCTCCACGATCGGGATCGAAGCTCCCGAAGATGCGGTAACCGACGAATTATTGAATTTTCTTTGGTCAATCATGATTATCTTCCCATTTTGTGGAAAGCATACAACGCGAAATAAGTAAGAAGCAACGGCTTGCATACTGTACATCCAATTCCTACCCAGCAAGAGATTGTAGCCAAGGGGCACATCAACTACCTCAACCTTTATCACAACGGTCTTCCCTCCCAAACAGACTTTAAGGGAAGGAAGGATGTCGTGCAGCTTAAACGATCTCCCATCGAACACAGTAAACATGGTCGCTGAGTTAGATAGCTCAGGGGAACCTAAACCCTTCCAGCATGATAAATACATCACAGAAGCAACAGCGCCTTTGTCAATCATAGTGCGCTTGAGAATCATATTAAGACATTCTACGTGAATCAAAAGAGACACATAGTAAGGCAAGTGAGGCTAAAGTCCTGCGGTTTCAAATTTAATCATGAAGGAAGAATCATCATCATTCACACCATGGGTAGAAAGCAACACCTTCCTTTGTGAGGGACAACTCTGAAGCACTTCCAATGCAGACATCGCACAAGGAGTGTGGCCCAAATCCTCGACAACTGAATAGTTCTGGGCGGCTCAGGCATTAGGATTGTGCCCCGAATGCTTAAGGAATCCCTTGGGAATGCAAGGTGCAGGTTCAGGTTTATCCATAGGTTTCTCAATACACAAAGCGGACCCTGGTGGATAAGCCTCTTTTCCTGGGCTAGGTTGTGATGAACCATAATCTTTCGCACAAGTCATAACTTTTGCAGCGCGGACCATGTTAATGCAACCACGACCACTACCCTCTGGCAGATCTTGATCATCACCAAACAGGTCATGTGACCTCGAGTTCATATTTTTATTTTGTGGTAAAGGGTTAGTTAGCACAGCTGGGCCCTGTTCCAAGAACCTTGAGGCTTCCTCAATACGAGGGAACAAGTAAGTGAGGTGATCGTCCTTACAAAAATTCCAAGGGAACTTAACCTTACATTTAGCGTGCTTGTCCCCCCCAGCATTATGGTCATTCTTGTCATTATTATTAGCATTCTCATTCTTATTCCCAACCTTACGATTATTCTTACCCTTTTTTCTATTCCATCTGGGCTGTTGGTTACCGTTGTGGTCCAATGACTGCATAGAGAGTACATTCGCTATTTGGGTGGGTTGAGATGAAGCCGAAGCTTGTCCTGAAGCAGATTGGTTGATTGACAATTGACTCACTTTTTTTGCAACCGAATCCACAGGTTTCGCACTTTCTCAAGCCACAATGCCATCGGCATGTGGTCCAGGTTTGACTTTGGGGTCGAAACTAGAACACAGAGCATTGGGAATAATCTCATATAACAAACCAGACTAAGCATAAATCAGGTCCAGTTCCTGTGCCCTAAAAATCGCTTGTTACTCATTCTACACTCCGGATGTAGAAACATCCTTCGCTATATATGGAAATAACGAATTGAGGAACCATTCGAGGAGGAACTCTGGCGGTATAAAGGATTTAATTAACCTCTTCTGTCTACGCCACTCTTGAATATGATCCAAGATATGTGTGGCTTTATCCTGCTGAAATTTCAACAAGAGTTCAGTACCAACATCATAGCGTACTGGTAGCTGGAAGTGATTAAGAAAAGTCATCACAAGGTCGTCGAACAAAGTGAAAGCTCCCCTAGGTAGCTCTATATACCATTTTGTGGTAGGCCCTATGAGGGTGCGTTGAAATAGTCTCAAACGGATTGAGTCCTGATGTAAGGAATTTGAAGAGCACTATAGGTGAAACATAGTAACGTGTTCGCTCGGATCCTCTCCCGGTTTTCCCTCGAACTTAGGTATGTCCGATGGAAGCTTAGTAGGGACAACCGGTCAAGCCAAGTCATGAGCTACAGGATCATTCATCAATCTCGACAAGTCAGTAAGATTCAATGTCACGAGGAAAGGGATCCTAGGATGATGATGTCGATGGACCGCTTCCTAATTCATATAGGTCTGATTACCACCATGGCCTTGGCCATAGTGCCCTCCTCCTGTTTGACCCATATAGGGTGGCATGGAAGCACCATAGTTTGGTGGACCTTGACTATTAGGAGCTACAAAGCTGTAGTTCAGAGAATAAGTAGGTTGTTGATACCTGCCTCCATAAGGTGAAGAACCTTGTCCATACTGCATCCCATAATAGGGTCCATAAGTCATCTCATGAGATGTCCAATGAGACACTCCGTAAGTAGGAACATACACTCCGGAAGTGGGAATATACACTCCGAAATTAGGAATGTGACCTCTAGAAGTATGAGCATGACCTCCCAAAATGACGGGTGGTACATGAGGCTGAGACACAACCGATCTAGTAATCACAGTATGGGCATGAATCGTAGCAACGTTTCGGCCCGAAGGACCATGTCAATAAGGTGGAGGGTGAACATTTGAAGAACTAGGGACAGAGGATTGAGGGACCTAAGTAATTATATACGTACTGTTCCCTATAGTCACTCATCTCGAATCTGGTGATCCATCGGACCTCAATCTTGAGTGCATTAAAAGTTTGTTTTAAAAGAATGCGTTCAACAGGTTAATTAATGGAAACTAAAATTCTTAGAACAGAGATGGAAAACAAGACTAATAACCAGATATAAAGAAGAAACACAGAAACAGAGAGTCACAAACAGAAGTTGATAACAGAGTTCACCCCCTCCACTGGGATACGTCTCTGGGTCCCTCTCCAATGGGTACTGATCCAATTAATCTCTTGAAAATGGTACAAAAATGGTTCTGGAATCAACTTCCCCAACTGTAAACAGTATGATGTACAAATTCTTTAAGACCTCTCTTCTGGAAATTATATTTAGCCTTCAAAAAAGAAAAGAAAGCCAAAATATAAAAGAGAATGTCGACTCCTACAACAAAAACATCTGGACACTTTACAACAAACTTCTCCAAGCTTATCATAATAGAGAAATGATGCACTGTGCTCTAAACAGTCAAAATTTCCCTTCTAATGTGGCTAGAATCCCCTATTTAAGAGTTCAGTGGGAAGATAAGTAATGAATTCGCCTCCCTCTTTCACACAGCTGTTATCTTATTTATTATCGTTACAACCATATACTAAAACTGAATCATTCCATCTTGCCAAATCGCTACCCAAGCGTTATGTTACCACAACATTCCATATCCCCAAAACGTTGCAACCAAATCCACACACATGTTGACTCACAACACATTGCAATGACTGCCCCGCACATATGCTGACAACTGGGCTATGCCCTATTTAATGTAACCATTTGATGTCACCACTAACATCACAAGAGTCACAGCATATGAGGACTTCTCCATATACCCGATCCACTATCAAAATTTCTTTGACGCTCGTCAACATATGTAAAGGCGCAGCAATGGAAGAAAACCTAGAAATGAATTTCCTCCAATACTGAACCGCACCCAGAAAACTTCTGATTTCAGTAATGGTGTTAGGCCATGGCCAGTTTATAATGACAACAACCTTGGTTAGGTCCACTCGCAAGTGGCCTCCACCAATAATATGGCCTAGATATACTAAAGAAGTTTTAGAAAACTCACATTTAGACATTTTTAGATAAAGCTTTTCCTTCCTCAGTACATCTAAAAATTTCTTCACATGTACAATGTGTTCCTCCCAGGTTTTTCTAAACACCAGGATATCATCTAGATATACAATTACAAAATCATCAATGAATGGTCAAAATACATCATTCATGACCCGCATGAAAGTAGCAGGTGCGTTACAGATCCCGAAAGGCATCACAAGCCATTCATACAAACCCTGTTTTGTTTTAAACGCTATTTTCCAGGCATCATTTTCAGCAACATGGATTTGATGATACCCACTACATAGATCCAATTTTGTAAAGTAAGTTGCATGTTTCAACTGATCAAGCAAATCATCAATGCGAGGAAGAGGATACCTATTTTTAATGGTGATTTTGTTAAGGGCCCTGTAGTCGATACACATCCTCCACGACCCATCCTTCTTTGGAACCAGGACTATAGGAGAGCCACAAGGAGAAGTGCTTGGCCGGATGACCCCCTTCTCAATCAGCTCCTAAACTTGCTTCTTGATCTCCTCATTCTGCATTACAGACATCCGGTACATGGCTATGTTTGGGAGTGGCACATCCTGCTGCAAATGTAGCTCATGCTGAATCTCTCTTTTTGGTGGTAACCCTTTCGGATCTTGAAACAAATCATCATACTCAAAAATTATTTCAATCAGTTCAGATTTATGTTTAGGGTCACATCCTTCAAAATATTTAGAGATCTCGCCAACTTTCACCTTAACCATCATTAACACAAAATTCTTACTAGCATTTACCGGCCTCTTCATTTGTCCTGCAGAAACTATTGCTAGGTTTGTTCTTGTCTTATGTTCTCGTACAATATACTCTACACCATCTTTAAAAAGATGATACTTATTCTGCTCTCTATAAAAGAGTTCTTTCCAGTCATACAAATATGGACTCCCAAGTACAAGTCCACAAATCTCAAGTGGCACTACATCTAATTCTACCTCATCCATGAACTTTTCAGTAATTGCAAACTTTAATACACATTTCTTTGTAACTTGTAACTGTGTATCATTAGTAACCCAACCAAGAGGATAGGGTTTTTCATGAGGCATAGTAACTAAATGCAATTTCTTAACCACTTCTTCTGATATCAGATTTACTTGTGAACCATTATCAAACAATGTATCAATCTTTGTGTGATTTGAAATGACACGAACATGAAATAGTGCACTCCTATATTTATCATTTTTCTTAGAAGTAGATGGAATATTTGTACTTGCACTAGAACATGATTTTGCATCAATGGGAAGTGAGATACTTTTATTCTTACCCTAGATTTCGACAGTTGTAACCTTTGTTATATCACCTGAGTCAGATCCTAAGTCTTGAATAACTACTGCAGTAGCTTTTGCTTTGCCTTTATCTTTGTTTCCTCCGAACTTCTTTGGCCTTAAATCCGGATGAAGTTTCCAACACCTAGAGACATCATGTCCCTTCTGACAATGCGAACATGTAGGCTTTTCACCCTCTTTCTTAACAGTACCCATCTTATTTTTCCCCATATCTTGACCTTTCGATTTGCTGTCAAATTTAAATGATTTCTTCACAAAAGTATCATTAGCATGCTTACCCATGGCTTCTAAATGGGTAGCTTGAACACATACATCATCCAAATTACCGGGGTTAAACATCAACAAAGTATGTCTCAAATAAGAATGCATGCCACCAATGTACTTAAGAAGAGTTTCCTGTGTATCTAATGTAACATTCAATGCAATATCCCTCTTTCTGAATTCATGAGTATAATCTTGAATGCTTTGTCATTTAGCTTGCCTAAACATTTTCCAACCCATGGTCAATTGTTGAGTATGGCCTAAAGGATAGAATTGCTTCCTTAATATTTCAATGAATTCATTCCAAACTGAAATAATTTTACCATTATTTCGAAGATATTGCTGAATCTTGCTCTCCCACCAAGTAAGAGCCATACTACTCATCCTTAAAGTGGCCAATTGAATTCTAGAAGGGTCATCAGTAATGCCCCGCACCCTGCAATTTACTTCAAGCTGCTTGATCAAATTTTCTAACTTTTCAGCATCTAAATCTCCATTAAAAATGGGTAACTCAAACTTAACATCCAATTTGAAATAAGGCATATTAGAATTTGCATTAGCATTATGTGAATGAGCAGTATGAGAAGAAGAGAAAGTTTGAGTAGTATCAAGAGGATCACCATCACCTCCTACTCCTTTACTATTTTCTTCCTTTTTCACTTCTGCATCTTTGGATGAATATCCTCCTTCTTTCTTCTTCCTTTCTACATGCTTGTCGAGTAGAATTTCCATCATGGCTTTCATGCTCATAAAAGCCTCCAAAAACTCTGTTTCAGAAATAACATGTTTTTCCCGTTCTGTATGTCCTTCTTCTTCCCCTCATGGAGAAGACATGGTTCTTGAGAATGTTTTCCTTGAGCCAATCTCAAGATCTTCTTCAACTAATTCTCCTTCACCAAGATTTAACCTAGACCTGGTAAGCATTCACAAACTTGCACAAGCAGTCAGCCTACTCTAATACCATAACATGATCTGTCGGACCTCAATCTTGAGTGCATTAAAAGAAGTTTGTTTCAAAAAGAATGTGTTCAACAGGTTAATTCATGGACTAGTATTAACAGAAACTAAAATGCTTAGAATAGAGATGGAAAACAAGACTGATAACCAGATATAAAGAAGAAACACAGAAACAGAGAGTCACAAACAGAAGTTGATAATGGAGTTCACCCCCTCCACTGGGCTACGTCTTCGGGTCCCTCTCCAATGGGTACCGATCCAATTAATCTCTTAACAATGATACAAAAATGGTTCTGGAATCAAATTCCCCAACTATAAATAGAATGTTGTACAAAGTCTTTAAGACCTCTCTTCTAGAAATTACATTTATCCTTCAAAAAAAGCAAAGAAAGCCAAAATATAACAGAGAATGTTGACTTCTACAACAACAGCATCTAGACACTTTACAGCAAACTTCTCCAAGCTTCTCATAACATAGAAATGATGTGCAGTGCTCTAAATAGTCCGAATTTTCCTTCTAATGTGGCCAGAATCCCCTATTTAAGAGTTCAGTGGGAGGATAAGTAACAGATTCACCTCCCTCTTTCACACAACTGTTATCTTCTTTATTATCGTCACAACCATATGCTAAAACAGAATCATGCCATCTCGCCAAATCGTTTCCCAAGCGTTATGTTACCACGACGTTCCATATCCGTGAAACATTGCAACCAACTCCATGCACATGTTGACTCACAACACGTTGCAATGACCGCCCCGCACATATGCTGACAACTGGGCTATGCCCTATGTAACGTAACCATTTGATGTCACCACAAACATCACAAAAGTCACAGCATATGAGTAATTCACCATATACCTGATCCGCTGTCACAGCAGATGAGGACTTCACCACATACCCGATCCGCTGTCGCAGCATACAAATGTCACAGCAGATGAGGACTTCGCCACATACCCAATCCGCTGTCATAGCATATGAGGACTTTGCCACATACCCGATCTGCTATTGCAGCATATGAAGAACCTCCACAAACCATTCGATGTTCAACTTGATGGTGCGCAAACTGCGCTGCGTGTCCCATGCTACAACTATGCGGCTCATGCGCAAACTGCGTTGCACGGGCTGTGCCAAAAATTTTAAGGGATGGTCGCATATAATGTTTAGCATATGAGTTAAAACCATATATTAATAACTATTGTACCATATTGGATCAGTGTAATTTAATGATGAATAATCCACTAGATCATTCGGTATCCTAATAGGATCACTAGCCCTAAACCTAGGAGGATCATGTGATGTAACTTCCACCACCGGGATGGAAGGTGCAATGTGACTAGTGCTCCCAAACCTCTTCGCATGGTAAGGAATGAGAGTGCCCCCAGGCATAGTGTTAGGATCGAACTCAGATTCGACATGAAATTCCAAATTATGTGTGGGAAAACCAGTCATAGTATAACTACCATAGCTAGTGCTGTCGGGTTCAAAATGAGTCTCAGCATCCTCCGACATTCCATATCGATAATGCGTCAATGGGGAATCAACCCTAGAGTGAGTAGGTCTATCATCAAAGGTTCCTATCACAGAAATCATAGGACCTAGCTCAGACAAGTCGGGTGAAGGATCATAAGTAGGAGTAAACTCCCCATCGTCTACATGAATGGGAGAAGGTGGTTCAAGAATACCTTCTGTATGGTCTCCCATGGTGTGTGAATCAATGTGTGAAGTAGTCCTCCTAGAGTGTCTAGGTCTCTCTCCCAAAGGAGGAGGAGATGTAGAAGGCGAAAGTCCTACTAAATGAAGAGAATGGCAAGGAACTGTACTCGAATCCACAATGACTCAAAAAATAGAAAAGAATCTCTATTTACGCAAACCCTAGGCAACCTATCGTGCACAGAGAAATCAATAATAAAATCTAAATCCAAATGCAAGCAATCAAGGGTAGGATAAGTGAGCTCTCGAATGAAGCAGGTATGTCTCACCTAGGAGAGGCTTGAGACTCCCATACACAACAAGCGGAGGTACGTAACCAGTTATTGTGGCCCTCAGCTTCAATGTGTAAAGCGACTGTGCTATCCGACCGCAACCTGGTTGGGACACTCACAGAATAACCCCTGCAAAGTACCCCCTCGATATCCTAGGTAAGGCCACTAAGGTCACCTCAATATAATCAATGCTCAGGCAAACAGTCGTAGGTGGGATTTACGATATGGGCAGGGTAGCAAAGCTTGAAACTCTTGAAAAATCCCCTAGATATGAATACAATCCTATAAATATATCCGATGCTACTCAGTTATGACTAGGGGTCATCCCAATCAATAACCACTCACACTGCCTCGTGCTTAACTCCCTTTTGAGAGGAGGATCCTGAGAAACACTGGTTATACCAAGGATTTTACACACTCACCTGGACAGACACATACATGTTGTTGTTTAGTGATCTTGGAGAATTTACTCACAATGAACTATTCCAAGATCCTAAAACCTAAGCTTCTTGGTGCACCCTATAAAAGAAAAGAGTGTAGTTCATTTTAATTTAAGCGTTGATTTTAATTGGCTTTATTACTCAAAAGAGGGATATGGTCGTGCAACTATTGGTGTTATGACGCAACATGAAGTAAAATGCACACCTAACAATCAATGAAAATGCATTGTGTCCATGAAAATAGGGTATGCTACTATGAGAAATGTACACTTTTTCTTCAAATGATGAATGCAAGCTTTCCTATATGAAATCCTAACTAATACTCCAAAGAAAATCTGGTGCAAGTACAATGTAAAATGCAAAATGCAATGCATGATGATAAGCAAATTCTTTTGGATTTTTTGAAATAAAATGAGATACAAAAAGCAAAAGAATGATTCTACAACCCTCAAAATCTACAAGCACACTCAAACAGCACTCAAGCAAAGCACTAAGGTAAAATAAATCTAATGCAGTAATCTCAAATGAAAAATAAAAAATGCCATGACAAGAACCTTCTTTAAAAAAAAAATTATCCTAAAAAAAATGTCTCTGGTAAAAAACAGAGATATAAATAGACTCAGGCAGTGCCAAAGGAGACTTAACAAACATCAAATTCCACCTAGCAACCATTTAACTTCCACAAAAAGAAAAAACTAAGGGAATATGTGACTGTTCGTAGTAAACCCGCATGTATACGCGGAAATCGTAGAGAAACCCACGTGTATACACGACTGTGAGTTAAAAACTCACATACAGGAAGAAAGGTGCACAAAAATCAAGGTAAATAGATAGGATGAGACAAACTTCACACCAATCAGACACTACTAGGCAAGCATGCCCCCAGACCCGACATAGAAACAAGAGAGAAAGAGCAATTCAAATTCATTGAATGCTGATAGAACAGCCCCCAAAGGACAACTACTAGAAACTCCCCAGTGGAGTCACCAATTCTGTTACGGAGAGAAATTCCTATGGATTTGGGTACCACAATAGACAGGTTGACTCCAAAAATCAATCCTTTCCAATATGCAATAGAAATTAAATGTCTAACATTAAAGGATCAGACCTCGTACCTTATTCTGGACGGTCGAAGTAGATCCCTATTGAGCTTTCCAACTTCAGCTTGGATTGATAGATTACTTCCTCAACAACAAGTAAACAATACAAGCATTCTATATATCATGGTGTTAGATCTATTCTAGCATATATAATCAATAATGTATAAGCATTTGACCTAATCCCATGGATAAAATATTCATTCAAACACACATTATTGGACAGGAAAAGATATTTCTATTAATATAAATCAGAGATTACAAGATACAACCTCTGTCGGCACGTGTACGAACCGGAGAAACCGAATCCCCCACTTGGGCCTCCACCACTTCAATCCTCCATCTCTTGATAGCAAGCTCACTAGCAAAAGGCAAGCTTGGGAAGAACACAAAAGTGCTCCAAGGGAGAAAGGGATGTAGACTCAAGCATAAGTTCCATCAACAATGGACTATAGTTTTTTGCTCTCAATTCTCTCATATGCCTTCAATGTACCAAGGAGTTTATTATATAGCTTTTCAAAGGGGTAATGAAAGGTTGAATCCGAGCGATATCAAGGCATAGGGAAGGCCAGGAGTCAAGTGAGTCGGATCCATGTCAAGAAAAACTCCAAAAGGATTTGGATTTTGTACACATCCCGATGTACACGGTTTTAGTGGTCAAACCCGCGTATATATGCGATTATAGGTTTAAAAGTCACGTGTATCATTTTTCACATGTTTTTATGGATGGTCAGGGAAACATCAAAGGACAAACAATGGTCCAAGGGGTCTAAGGAGTCTGCAGTGAGACAGGGGAAGGCCATACAAAGTGTGATTCACCTAGAGTGGTGAAATCAGCTATAACAGCGGGTATGTAGTGGTTGGTCTTCGGAATGTGCTGAGTGGGATTGAAAGATGGGTATGCTTGAGAAACCTATGTTTGGGAGCCACAGAAAGAGAGTTAGAAGGCTGGCTTCTTCTCCACAACCCCAGAAGAGCACTGGCACGGGAAGTTAGGGCTTGAGGGACTATGAAGCAGAGAAGGGACTGATTTCAGGTGTTGGGTGTGTGTGTGGGTGTCTTAGAAGTTAGGCTAGCTCTGATGTAGGCATCCTTAGCTCTTCCATGAGCACACTAGTTTAGCATTCAGCCTTTCCGAGCTCCTTGAAGGCCTGATAAACCCAACTGTGTTGACTTGGCTATATTGTGTATCCTTGGCTATGTGTAAGCCTTCTTAGTCCCTTATTCCTTAGGGAATCATGCCCAGCTCTGGGGTGGCAGTTTTGCTGAGTGATTGATGAGCACACTGGCATATGGTTGGGTGGAATGTTGCAGTGACATAATTGGTTACGGGATGAGTTCTTACAAGGTCAGAATGTCAAGGACGTTATAGTGTGGTATCATAGCTAATGTTGTAGCATGGCCCTGAATGGGCTGTGAAGATGTAGTGACCAAGGCATCATTGCAGCATTGGTCCTCAGAGGGCCATGAAAGATTAGCTAGCAGAGGCAGGTTTCCTTATGCCTAGCAGAGATCAGAAACTATGATAGAAATTTTGTTGAAAAATTTGTCTAAGTGCGTGAACCGTCAGCCCATCGAAAGACTAAGTGGGAAGCTCCTTCGATGTAGCGGAGAGCTAGACAAAAGGTCACCCGATGGAGGAAGAAATTTGTGAATTTTTCTCTAAGTGTTCGTCAGCCATTAGTGAAAGTTAGTGGAAGTTGGAGCTACATTTTTGGTGGAGATCAATGAAGACTGCCGAAACACTGGTCATTTTATTTGAAAGACCATCTGAAACAGTTCATCGACGATCGACGACAGTTAGCTGTTTGGAGTGGCGACAGTTAGTTGATTGATCGGAAAAGTTTACGTAATGGAAATGACGATAAGACAGTGGGAAAAAGGTGAAAGATTGTTGAAAATTAGTTTTTTGAGGCGCCAATACATTGGCAGAGGATAGAAGATGTATGTGCTGAAACGTTAGCAGAGATCCCCTGAAGGCCACCGAAACATCGACAAAGAATAGTGGATGGGATCACCAACATGGAGGAAAGGGAAGCAATTTTTTTTCGAAATTTTGCTTAAGGGTTGAGAACATCGATGATTGACGAAGGATAGATGACGAGATCATCGATGATTAGATGATGGGAGCACCGAAACAACGACTTTGTATAGCTAGGAATCATCAAAACAATGACGAAAATTAGATGAACGGATCAGCGAAAATTAGGTAATGGGTTTGCTGAGACATCAGCACCGTCGGAGAAAGTTAAAGGATGAAGGCATCGACGAGGACCAAAAAGAAGAAAATTTTCAAAAATTTGTCTAAGTGTTGAACCCATCGGCGATTGGTGAAAGTTAGAAGATTGGAGTGCCGATCGGCGGAAGTTAGTTGACGGAACCGCCGAAAAGTCAGCTCAACTAGTCAGGCCCATCGACGAAATTTAGAGGATGGAGCCGACAATGTGGTGGCTGACGTTGAAATAAATTAGTCATTTTGGTCGGTGATGAACATCGAAAATATTTAGTTGTCCGTGCGTCTGTCGTTGTGGCTGCCATGTGGACTAGCACTCCGACGACTCGAAGGTAAACTGCTGATGCTTCGATTATCGACACATTAGAGGAAATTTGTTGTTGGATCACCGTAATGTCAGAAAATTTTAGTGGTTTGGGTCACTGACACAGCGGACCTATTTAGTTTTGGATTGCTGACACTTAATGTTAAAAGCTCTGATCCGCTAACAGGTTTGCGGACTACGGACGCCACAATGGATCTATTGACTGCCGTTGTGAAAGACTATGGTACTAACCATCCAATGAGCGAGTGGTTAGTTTCTCCAACCGTCGATGTCACAGTGGATATAACTTCTCGCATTCGATGGAGTATTAGGGTCTGCGGAACCCATAGTGGGATCAATGCCCACCGTTGCAGCCACCTAAGAGACTATCCATTCGATGAATAACCGTTTTGATCGCGCTACTGTTTCCTAGTTCGTTTCATTGCTGATGCCGCAGGGGTTGACTGTTTCGACCGCCGATAGGGTTAGGGCCATAGAAGCCACAGGGATTTTGCTTCCCGCTGTTGTGGTTGCCTAAGGGACTATTCCCCCAATGCATAGCACATCTGATTCCTAATATGCAACAAACCTTGGCCTCACTGATAAATGGTCTAGAAGGCTCACATCATAAAACTATAGTCGATGGAACCACCGATACGGCATGAAATTATTGTTCATAGGGCCGCTGATGAGCACCAAAGAAATTTTTTGCGTAGATCGCCGAAGTTTTAGAATTTTACATGGGATGAGACCCGATCTGAAAAATAAATTTGGGTTTTTCAAGTGGATTTCTTAGTGATTTTTAACTGTTTTTTAGTGGATTTTTCAGCAGTTTCAGGGCTGAAAAGGAAGAAGAATTCTAGGTGGCCGAAGTTGGCATTTTAGACAAAAAATACAGTTGTGTATTTTGTCTAAATTTGTTGAAAATCATCATTTTAGAAGTGGTGTGTTTTTCACACCCGAGGTCAGAATGAAGCATGTGGATAGACGTTGGAAAGCTTACCCAGCAGGGAACAAGGAAGAATCACCAGAATTTGAGTGTGGAGCAGCAAAGTACTAGTGATTGATTGAAAAAGAAATGTGCTGCTGTCAATATGGACAAATCTAGGAATTGCATGCCTAGAGGTAGCAAGACCATGAAGTCAAACCAGCTGTTGTGTGGAAGAGGAGTTCCATGCAAAGATGAGGGACTTGAAAAGGGAAATTTCCTTAAACCCTGTTTTGATAATTATTATTACATTTTATAAGTTTCGTACATGAAATGTATTAGGATATGCCTTGCGTGCATAGGATATTACATATTGGTAAGAGTAGTGAGAATTATACATTTATAATGAACCACTAATGGTAATTATTGCATTGGTGTTGGCATTAGTGGAAAAACCAATGACACCATGGACATGGATGAATATGTTGTTGATGCAGACAAATGTGACCGGAAACACTATGGAGAAAGGGATAAGGTAACAAGTCCAGAATCAAAAGTTGGTGAGCAAATTCAGCAATCTCCTGCAAGAGACCAACCAAACTGGTAATGTCAAGTGTGTAAATAGGATCCATGCAGGTAATGGTTTAATTATAACAACTGCATGGAGTAGTAAAAGCAAGAGGTCTCATACCATGTGGGTATTTGAAATTTATACTACATTCATACAGAAATGTATCATGCCTGTATATGTTGTTATGAGCTTAGTAGCCCAAAGAAAGTAAGTACCGATGGTCTTGATTATAGTAATATATCCTAAATGAAGTAGTCATGGTTAGGCCATGCATGGTATGTTTGAATGCATAGTATTCCTCAATCAATGCAAGGTAGCATTGAGTGGATATGCATTAAAACATTTCATAGATCTTGTGGTTATGCATTGAATATATGCATATGAAAAGTATGAGTAAATGTTGTAGATATGCATACATAAGTATGGGTGCAAATGTTGTGATGCATTGCATGAATGCATCGAGATAGTGCATGTGTCATTATGAATAACTAATGGCTGAAATGATTAATTGATGATAATTCTGGGGCCATTTCAAGAGCTGTTATGGATGCAGGATAGTAAGTGTGTGCAAAGGGTAGTCATGATCAATTGGCTGCCGGAAATGCTCTATGGAAGGGCAAGGTGGTACAAATGATACGCTTGTGAAGTAAGGAGTATCTAAACATTTCCTTTTGGCATAAATGATGTGACCTTGCAACTTTAGTAGGATAATTATTCATGTGAAGTAAATGAGTTTTGGTAATATTGATATGCTAACAGCTGGAAGTATTTGAATTCTATAATTTTGAAAATGCTTGAGTGATTGTTGCAGCAATGGAAAAAGTTATATGCATCAAGACTTACCAAGTGTTTGTCTGATTGAAGTTTATGTTTTAGGTAGATTGTTTGGGGCATGGAAAAGTGGGTAAGACCATGACAAAGACTAGAATCTACCATGTGAAAGAGACAAACCTCATGAGACTCTCATGGTTGTGAAAATAGTTTGTATGCAGAATGAGTTGTCAATTTGAATTTGTAAATTTCAGATTTGAGAAATTGGTGACAACTACTAATCACTATTGGCTTGCATAGAATTGTGTCAGGAGGACGTGTTGTAAGTGGATGTTCATGTGATGCTAGTAAGCATAAAATTATAATAGGAATAGTGGTGCTGCTTACAAGAGACCAACAAATGAGGATCACCTCATTGCTAAGCAAATCAATTTATGTAGTAGACAAAGTTGCGAATTCCTATTGAATTTAATTACTAATGTCATTGCTTGGTTATGGAACAATCAATTTGGATTGTATTATCAGATAATTATTAACTGTTTGGCTACTTGATGAATGTCTAGTGGTACACATTGTAGGAAGACCATGTGTCATGGCCTGAAGGAGCCAAAATTTATGGGGAGGTTCTCCCCTATCTTGGAAATTGGTTTCGGGTGAACATCCATTGGACATTTTGGAAATGTCTCACCTGCACTACATGTTTGATAAGCAACATGAGTGAGATGGTATAGATTGTGTCAGTAAGACATGTGTGGATATGAAATGTAAAAAGGATTTGGGATGGAAAACTGAGGGACTGTCAACTCAGGGAAGGGAGCCCCCATTCCTCCTTAATGAAGGAATATTGCCTCGACAAATGGATAAGTGTTCTGTGACCCTAGCTAAGAATATCCATGTCAAATTGTTAAATTAAATATGCAGAGCATGTTTTGATTTTATTTTCCATTATGGAAGATTGCTTCAGTATCAATAGGGCCTACATGGCACACATCAGAAAGGGGTGCACACTTTCCCAATGTCGGGTCATGAAAGGGTTTTCAATATTGATTACACCCTAGGGGCAGATGCACTCCTGGTGTCTCAATACTTGATAGTGAATGATATGAAATATGATTACAGATTTAGAGCAATAACGCTAATGAATTTTCTTATATTGCTTGTGTTGTGAGGCTAAACAGATGCAGTCTGGTGTTGCACACTAAATGGACAATGGCTTGGACTCATCCTACCTTCTACTGAAGAGCACAGAGAAGGATACATTCCCGAGGGACTGAAGAGCAGAGAAGGGAGCGGTTTCTTGTGTTGTATGGGGTAGTGGAATTAGAGCTCACTATTGGAAATGAAACCTGGAAATGGTAATGATAAAGTTTCCTTACCAGTTGGAATGAAGATGTATTGGAAGGATAAGTTGGGTTATTATATTCCTGGGGATCCATAGTAGATCCTGGATCTAGAAATGGTCATGGTAAAGTTCCAAGCCCAGTTGGTGAAGGTGTATTGGGTAAATGGTTCGATAAACACAACGGTAGGTTGGATTGACTGTGTAATTATTTGATGTTGTGAAAATTGTGGAAATGTTATAGTGTTGTCTTGACTACCTGTAGTCTGATAAACCCAACTATTAGCTGGCTTGGATGAGTAGCCTCATAAACCCATTAGTGCATTGGCTTGATTGGCTGAGTAGTCTGATAAATCCAATTGTATATTGGCTTGGCTGGATGGTTTGATAAACCCAACTGTAGGTTGGCTTGACTGTGCTTGATATATATAAAATGATGTTCCGAAGTAGCCTACGTGCTGACCTAACATCCAAGCCCATAGGCAATCCCAAGCCTTGAAAAGCAATACAGATGCGTATTGGATTATTTTGCAATTTCTTGCTTATGAATACGCATGTGTATATGATTTGGTTATGATGTTTTATGCTCTTGATTAAGAGATAAAAACCAATGAGAATAAACTAAACATGTGAATCTATTCAATGTGTGAATATAGGTATCGCTGGGAGAAAGGACTATGAGAGCATCCTAGGGGTGCATGTGGACATGTGACTATCCTGAAGAGCTTGAATTGAGCAATAATGAGAAAAAAAAGTCTGCTAGTGAGACTGTGAAGGTCTTAGAAGCCAAGACAAACCATGTGGAGAGGCTCCATGGTTGAGAGGTCTGAAATAGACCAGAGACACTAAGTGTCATGAGCAAGATGGATTGGTCTAGCATTCATGGTGAAGTGAAAGAGGCTAAGAGAATGAAAACCACAGTGGTGCTGTGGGTTCCAGGATGGAACAAGAAAAAGAGGGAAAAAAAACTCTTGCTTCTCTCTTTTTCCTTTTTTTGATTATATATATATATATATATGCGTATGCATTGTGAAAACAGAAGATTGTTGAATGCATGTATGACTAAAAATAGAATGTTTTAATTTACTTAAAGTAAATTGTGAATGCTGGAATAGTTAATTCCCTGCCCAAGAATGGGCATGAATGAGTTCATGTGCCTGTTGGGAAGGCATGAAAAATATGAAAGTCTCCTTGATGAGGGTTGGGCTGTCATGCCAACTGGGCAATTAATTGACTGATTTTAATGCCTATATTATGCTTGGTCTAACAGAATTTCAATGATGCATTTCACAGGTGAGAAAAGTGAAATTCAATAGTGCACATTGATCATGGCAGTAGACCAAATGCTATTGGACTTGGCTGGAAGTATTCTTCAAACAATTGCCAAGACCTAAGAGAATCTTGGAGAGATGCTCAAGATACAAAAAAGGTAGAATGAGATGAACCACCAAATTTTTCAAGACTCTATTGGTTTGCAAAAGCAGTTAAAAAGCCTTCTGGGAGCAATCCGTTAAGGAAAGGAAAGTTGATCGATGATGGGACATTCGTCCAAGTGATCCATTAAGAAACGTTCCAGGAATGAAGACTCAAAGGAAATTGAGTAGGTAAAGATGAAGCATCCAATGAAATGTTGGAAATGTGGAGGACATCATTACCGTTGGGACTACCCAACGAGGGAACATAAAGAGGGTATAAGCCACAAAGTTCCTAGACTTGGGGATGAGACGAAAGCTGAGAACCAGCAAGAGAAGCTCATGGAAGCTGAGGGGCTTGGTCTTGAAAGTTCAAGTAAATAATTGAATGTGGGACGGATCCACAAAATTTTGAAATTTTGATGTGCAAATTGTATATGGATTCCTATGTATTGGAACAATGAGGACGGTGTTATTCCAAGGGGGAGGGGATTGTAATACCCCCGGTTTTGACCCTGGCTACATTAAAAGATACATGATGTATATATTGTAATTAATCATGGTGTGGAGCTAAAGACAAAATCCCTACCATCGATTAGGTTGTGTTATGTTTCCCTAATAGTTATCGTTGCTGACGGTATATCCTGCTAACAAACACATTATAGTTTTGGCATTATGTAAATATGCACATTAATTAAAATGAACCTACAGCCACCTATGACAGAGCAACGTTAATGAGAAGGGAATGATTTCCTAAGGTTAAGGGGGGGTTGTCTAACCCATCAGAGCCATTGGGAGATTGCCATGTGTCGACCACCTATTTAAAATTCCTGTTGTTAGTTGGGAGCAGTTATTACTGAGTAGTGGTGGGTGTGGCAGGGTTGTCAGTCCTTTCCCACATGCTCACTCCACCAATGGACTCTTCCTCTTCATGTCACTTGGAAAGAGGGGAAACATTCCATTCTCTCCACTCTTCCACTTGTGGTTTTCGTCTTGTTCATTTCACGCAGGAAGTTGGAGGGTCTGCTTGGGGGAACTTTTGCTGATTGTAGTCTGTGTAAGTTTCCCTTCACGGGGGGTGTACTGTTTAAATCATGCGTAGGTCAGGGGTGTGTTCTCTTGTGGTGAGCTTGAAGAGTGACTTGAGAGGTATGATTTCAGCTGTGTAAGTTTTCCACTATCGATTTGTGGTTTGTGTATGTGTTTTCCCCTGTCAATGTTGGGAGTCTGGCTTCTATCCCATTTGTAGACTCTATAATGCTGTCATGGTTTCATTGTGAGATTGGGTTTGTTGCTCTTCCCCTTGTTTTGGGTTGCTATGTGTGCAAGTATCTTTTGGGTTTCTGCTGAGTTGTTTTGGCCACACTAGGGACAAGAATTGCCTTGTTTGGCTTGAGCTGCGTTCCCCATCTTTGGGTTGTCACAATGTTTCCTTTGGTTTTTCTTCACAAAGTTGTGAACTGATTGTTTTTACCACGGGTATGTAGTGGTTGGTCTTTGGACTATGTGGAGTGGGATTGAAAGCTAGGTATGATTGAGAAACCTGGGTTTGGGAGCCACACAAAGAGAGTTAGATGGTTGGCTTCTTCTCCACAACCTTGGAATAGCACTGGCAAGGGAAGTCAAGGTATGCGGGACTGTGAAGTAGAGAAGGGATTGATTCTTGGTGTCGGGTGTGTGTGTGTGTGTAGGCGTCCTTAGATCTACCATGAGCACACTAGTTTAGCATTCAGCCTTTCCAAGCTCCTTGACGGCCTAATAAACCCAATTGTGTTGACTTGGTTGTATTGTGTATCCTTGGCTATTTGTAAGCCTACTTAGTCCCTTATTCCTTGGGTAATCATGCCCAACTCGGGGGTGGTAGTGTTGCTGAGAGATTGATGAGCACGCTAGCCTATGGTTGGGTGGAACGTTGCAGCAACGTAGCTGGTTGTAGGATGAGTTCTTACAACGTAGGAGGGTCAGGGACATTACAAGACCAGATATTTGCTTTGCTGTGAGCACCTTGAGCCAATTCCTGATAGATCCGAGACATGTTCACTTGATTGCCGAAAAGCATATTTTGAGGTACCTGAAGGGTATAGTTGACTATGGGCTCAAGTACGAGGCAAATCAGAAGATTAACCTGAAGGTTTATGTTTATTCAGACTGGGAAGGCAGTGCCATCGATAGGAAGAGCACTTCAGGATGCTGCTTCAGTATGGGATTAGGTGTGATCTCTTGGTTTAGCAGGAATAAATCCTATGTGGCACTGAGTATAGCTAAAGCAGAGTATGTTGCAACTTGTTCATCTAGTTGTGAGGCAGTATGGCTAAGGAAGCTACTGTCTGATTTATTTGATCTCCAGATGGATGCTACTTGTATATATTGCGACAACCATAGTTGAGTGAATTTGTCAAAGAACCCTTTGTTCCATGAGAAGTCAAAGCATATCGAGATCAAGTATCACTATATCAGGGATATGGTGCAGAGAGGAGCAGTGAAGATCCAGTATGTTGCAATGGAGGAACAGATAGTTGATGTATTAACCTAAGCCATTGGCTAGAGTGAAGTTTGAGTAATTCAGGGAGAAGCTTGGTGTTCTCCATATCGAGTTTCCCTCCAAGGAGAAATGATGAGCCTGGGAGCCATTCTAACATGGTGAGAGGATTAGGTTTCTTTCATGGTCAGATGTAAAGGCTGAGCCATTCTGTCATGGTTAGAGGATTTGGTTCCTTCCATGTCAAATGTGAGTTCCAAGCCATTCTAATGTGACTGTAGGATTGGTCCCTACATGATCATATGTAAGGGCTAAATACCATTCTTGGATTGGATGCACCTAGTCAATAACTAGGAAAACTCAGTCTGGGACTAAGGGTCATTCTGATATGACTGTAGGATGTAGTCTTACATTGTCAGATGTGAGAACATGACCATTCTAATGTGATTGAGGGATGTGATCCCACTTGATCAGATATAAGGGCTAATGCCATTATTTGTGAGAATGGAGGCACCTGGTCAGTTACTAGGAATCCTTAGTTTAGGACTGCTATCCCTTTCAATGTGGTGTTTTCAAACATGGTTGAATGTAAGTGCAAATCCCTTTTGATGCGACATTTTCAAACATGGTCGAATATAAGTGCTGAGCCTTTTCGATGTAGTGTTTTTGAACATGGTCGGATGTAAGTGTAGATCCCTTCTGATGTTGTGTGTTTGCACATGGTAAAATATAAGTGCTGAGCCATTCTAGCACCATGTGCTTACACATGGTCAGATGTGAGTGATGGGCCTTTCTGACAAGATGAGGTCAGATGTGAGTGTCGGGTGTTCCTTTTTGAAAAGATGAGGTCATATGTAAGAGATGGGCAGGCCATTCTAACTTAGGGTCAGATATAAGCATTGATGAAGACCTACATGAAGGGTAGACCTACAACCAACATGAAAAAGGGCTAGCTCTGTAGAAATTCCTGTGACGAGAAGAATTGAGAGATAGCACCGATGATGATGATGATCCAAACTTGATAATGATCTAGATCAAGTGATGATCCAGATGTGATGATGATCCAGAATTAATGATGAGATCAAGTGATGATCCAAATTTGATGATGATACAGTGATGATCCATCAATGATGATTTAGTGGTCATGATGATCCAGATCCCATGATGAAGAAGACTTGAAGATGAAGGTGACTTGAAGATGAAGAAGACTTGAAGACGATGATGACTTGAAGAAAAAGAAGACTTGAGGATGAATAAGACTTGAATATGAAGACAACTTGAAAATGAAGATGATGAGATGATCCAGTCGATACAGAGAAGAAGACCAGTGCTAAAAATTGTGTCGAAAGAATACCTTCTTAGTTAAGAAGGAGTGTTGATGTAATTGTAACCTCAGAATGTATTCACCTATGTATCTTATGTCTTGTACCCCAATGTTTATTTTGGGATGTGTCTGTAATGTAATTGAGTCATGTCATGCCTCGATGTTTTGATCGAGAGGATCTATAATGTAAATAAGTCATGTCAAGTCATTGTGGGTATCACTCCTATTGTTCAGGGGTTAAAGTCCCCACAGTTCCGGGGAACTAGGGTTATTAGACTCACCTAGTGAAGTCGGCCCTAGTTGGGTTCAGTCAAGTTAGGAATTAGTATAAATAGAGAATGAGCCTCTCTATTTAACACACACTCATTCACACTCAGTTGTAGCACATAGCAGAGGAAGAAGAAGACACTAGGGCTAGGAAGAAAGAGGTTGCTGCTGTCGGGAGGTCATCTTACTGTTTTGGGGTTTTACTTTTGGTGTTGATTCTATCTCTGAGGAATTTGTGGGGTTTCATCCATTTATGGTTTCCCCGAGGAAAAAAACTATGTTCATTGTTTCTTGTGTTTGATTGCTATGCTTGTTATTCTCTCAGTTAAGGATCCTAATAATGCTAAATTAATGTTAAAAATATAACACTATGAAGCAAGATATTAGCAGATTTCGTTGAATATTTGATTGGATTTTATTATGTTAAAGGGAGGAAAAATGCAGTTGTCCATATTATGAATTGGATAGGAATTATGACAAAATTCCACCCTAAATAAGGGGAATTGGTTAGGCATGGTTGCAAGGCTCCTGAAACTATTTGGGTATTGAATTGGATAAGTTAGAAGGTGCCATAAATTATAAATTCAATGATAAAATTTCGTTGGTTGAGGCTATTACTCACGCGTCACCTCCCGCTTCAAGAGTCCATTTCTATCATCGATTGGAGTTTGTTTGAGATGCAACTTTACATCATCTCATAACAATACATCTATTCTTTAATTAAACCGGCCTTCCACCTGGATGCTTTACTTTTTCGTGTTGATGTAGGAGCATCTCACTCTCATCAAAATATTCAAATTGTTAATCAAACCTTAAGGTCTTGATATTTCGCAAGGGATTGGATTCTCTTAAAGGAAACTAGTGTAATTTTCCTAAGTTTGTAAATAGGTTTTAGGAATCCTAAAACCATGCATAAATATATGATCTTCGTAGATACTTGTGTAAACATAAAGAAAGTAGTTAATGACAAATTGAATATATAAGGATTGATTTATTTAGTTCATTGGATATAGGGTTTGACTATATTATTAAACATTTGTTACAATTTTATAACATTTAGTATAGGAGTTTTTTGTGATGAGTTGGAAATTTATCTAAGTTATATATAAACCTACGGGTGTAGAGTAACGAGAGAGGTGTGGCCAAGAAAGTGAATAATCAGAAAAGTTGTGTGATTAGGTCAATGTAGTGATATATCTCTCTAAATGTGAACTCATCTATAGAGGTTGGAGAAAGTAATGCATTTCGTCGGATATCCATTAAATCCAACATATATGTTATACTGCCGACAACTTCAATTTGTTTGTTATATGACTTTATCCATGTCTAGAGGGAAAAAAATATGAGTGTATACTATTTATCCAAGGAAGCACTGGATATGAAGTCTGGCCTACTATCCTTCTCGTAACATTTAGAAGGAGAAAGCATTGAGGAAGGCATTATACCATTAATCTAATAGATTTTTTATTTATGCGGCATAGTCTTTTTTGGTTCTTTTCACTATGGGATACATTAGCATATTTCTTGTTTTAGCTGGGGATATAGATTTTGTTTTCATCCCCTCAGGGGTGTGTTTTCTCCACCCTCGATGCCTCCTTAGAGAAGTTGTTTAGTCTCCTTATGTTCTCTGTGTGGTATTGTTACTTCATTCATCTTGGGATTGTGGGTTTCATCCCTCCCTTTGGGAATGTTTTTAATACTTATGATGTCCACTCATGTTCGGAATGACTTATTGTCAGGACTATTGAAAAGATACCTTTGGTTCACTATTGAATATTAAGGAACACCTCTTTTTCTTCTGAAAAAAAGGTTAGAAAATATTTGCAAATGATTTTATTAGATATATCGAGATCCGTAAAATGGGTCTTTAATACTTTTCGGTGAGGAAACAAAATAAATTAAAAAAGGTACACCTAAGAATTTTGTAAAAAACATTGTTTGTATTTTGAGATAAATTAGCTGAAGTATTTGCTATGGAATGACTTGATATCTATATCGTGTTAAAGGACTATGTCATGAACTGTTATACTAGGGAATTATTGACATTATTCAGGATAAGGATATTACTAATATGTGATGCTTATAAGTCTATCAAAGTTTTCACTGGTATTTTGCTATTATTTGTCAAATTTTGTCCATCCCTGGTGTAGGTAGAACCAAACAGGGATTTGTCAGACCTATATTCCTCTAGTGAGGGGATTTTGGGAAGGCTAGAGGAAAGTGAGACATCAAGTAGGTATACAAGGGATAGATAAACTAGATGTGAGAATATCATAAGAAAATTCAATAAACGCATGGAATGTTTTGTTAGAGGAGGGGGGTCATGTTCCTATGATGATGAGACAATATGAGACATTGAGGTTCCCTTAAAGTACAAACACTTAGTGAAGAAATTGGTACCTAGGGATCTTCCTCAAGTCAATACTAATTTTTGTGTGAATGAGAGGATATATAGAATTACACCATCATCATTACATGGATTGGGGTTGCTTTTCATGGATGACATAAAGGTCAGATACGATAGATGTACAAAATTGATGGAGTATGTTGGACCCTCTTAGAACTAGAATGATTGGATGCGCTTGGTCCAATGTACATGAAGTATGCATAGATATGGGTTGTCAGCAAATTATTTACAACTGAAATACAAAGATCAAAATAGAGCAATGTTGTACATTGACGGAAGGAAAAAAATAACTAGGAATATTGCAGGTTTTATAAATATTACACAACCAAGGTCTACACTTAAGCAACACAACTACATATTTGAGGTGCGTGAAGGAAACCATGTATTTTTGTGGTATTTGTATGTGCCATTAAATCAATAGCTAATGGGGAAGAGCTGCTTGTTAATTACAATTTGAATTGAGTAGATACAAACACGGTTAGTATGGATGTGGTACATACAACAATTTACCCAACCTTTTATTAATTATTTTAACATCTTTAGGATTTTTCGTTAGAAGACAATTATAATTTTTTATTAAATTTCCTATGTTGACTTCATAGGGAGGTGATGGGGGGTGCATCACCCCAACATCAGGTGAGAGGAGTACACAATCCGCGAGGAAACAGGTATACATCAAAATGTTATTTTTAAAAATTGTTTTAGTGAGTATTTTGGTTTTGTTAGGTAATTTTTAGTATGTTTTTGATGCAGGGTTTTGTTAGGGGAAATTCCCTCACAGTAGATGATAGTAGACCCGCCTCAAGGCGGCAGGTATACATCAATATTTCCATTGTAAAAATTTAGGATGGATAAACATATCTGCTGTTATGTTTTTTCAATAGTATATTATGTTCGTTTATATAATCTTATATATTTTTCATGCAGAGTGTTGATCGTGGAAGCCACTCAACAATTGATCTGACAATTGTAGCCTTGGGGCAATGAGTAAACATGAATGTAATTCTACATTTTAAATACTTTAAAATAGTACACATCTATAACATGTAGCATAATGTTTGTTTTGTTATGTATTTTTTTTATGTTTGCGTTCATTATTATAATGGTGTCTACTTTTTTTGCAGGTTGATGATCGAGGAAAGTCCCTAGATGTTGATTAGACGACTGGAGCCTAGGGGAAATAGGTAAAACTAAATGCAATTCTAAATTTTAAATACTTCAAAATTGTACACATATAAAACATGTAGCGTAATTTTTATTTTGTTATGTATTTTTTCTTTTTTACGATTGTGTTTATTATGATAATGTTGAGTATTTTTTTAGAGGTGGATGATCAAGAAAATTCCCAATAGTTGATCAGAACACACCGTCATCTAGGAATAAGGTAAACCTAGATGTAATTCTAGGAATCTATCATGATAGACATTTTTTGTTAATATAATTTTCTACGCAGACTATTGCTTCAACAATTAAGCAATATTTTATATATTTATATTGCAGACAAATGATTCTGTTTATGAAACAACAACTCAGCAGTATTTATATTTTGATGTCTATCAATTGTTCAATGATGTTGACATTGGTTCTTCTATAGACCCATTGAATATGCTACAGAATATCTTGAAAAAACAACATGAGGAAATGGTTCGTCTGGCATTGATAGTTCCATAAACAGACAAGATCAAAGGAAAGATTCAATTGTTGATCCAGAGATGTCATTCCTTGAAAGTAAGTTGGAGAATCATAATGTAAATTCATTTAGAGCTTTATAATTTATAATTATATGATAGTGAACTTAAAATACCATGGTTTGCATTTACAGGATATTCTGCAACCTCACACTAGTGGTGAAGGCAGTGTTGGTCCCAGTGAGAAAACCACTCCACGTACACCACATACTGCACCTTTTTTGTCCACTGAATAATATGCAACACACTTTACGATACCCTTGAGGCCAACATAGGGTGCAGCCGATGCTGACCGACCCACAACAGATCGTGCACAAGAAGGGGCGAAGGCAGGGTTTGATACTAATGTTGATGCTAAAGAAACATTTCTCGGATCTTCTCATGTCACTAGAATGGATTCAATACTGACAATTGTTTTGGTGAACAAGGAACTCATTTCAATAAATATAGAGAATATTCTGGGTAATTATATATTGTTCAATTTAGTTTTTATAATTTATTTCTAATATACTGATAATTTGTTTCGATGTTGACTAATGATGGCATGATTGTTTTGCAGGAAATTATGTATTTGATAAATATCTAAATTATTTGGCCTTGGAGATCTTCCTACCCACCATTTGCACAAGGTGGGACAGATAGCCAAAAGCTTTAAAGGATGAGCTTACTAATCGCTTTGTTGTCCTTTTTGGGAAATATACCTTCGATGCATCGAAGGTCCTAAAGAAGGCTGGACAACATCTAAAGATTATCTGAGACCAATATAGGGTTCACCTAGGAAATACACCTAGGTATGAGCTCCCTTCGATGATTCCATCACAGGATTGGAAAGCCCTAGTGGAAAATGGAAAAGAGAATGGTCTGATAAAAGAAGGAAAGGTACCACCAGGAACAGTGAGGTATGCAATACATTCCACGATGTAATAGTAATCCCTATAATTATTAATTTTTATATCGAAACTGGAACATCGAATAATGTAATTCAACACTTGATTAGGTTGTCAAACCCATCAAAGGCCACGAAGGCAGGACAAGATAAAATTGGTCAACACAACCTTCGCCCTAGTGGTTATTCGAACTTGGCTACATGGTTTGTAAATATCTAAAACCCTATACTGCATCCAAAAATTAAATAGAAAATTATTCTCATTTTATTCTAGCACAAAATGTAAAATTAATGACGTTCTGCAAATATACAGTCCGACCAATTCAAAGAACTGCCCACTTAGGAATACTTGAAGCTTGGCTTCCAACACATATTTGAATTTGTTGTTAAATGCCGAAGAAGCTTGTCTTGGCATACACGATCTTCTTTTGATCCATCTGGTGCACATGTATACTGCAAACTATATAGTTTAATGAAAATTTATTAATTCTCATGCAATTTATTTGTTATAAAAAATTAACATAAAATATTTATTCTATTTTGAGAAGAAAAGTAATGATCCCATTAATGTCAAGGATGTACACCAACCAGTTGAAGACCTTGCTTTGATTCCTGGTAAAGAATTCATTAATATGCTACTGTTTTGTATAGATAATTGCATATGATGAATATTAATTCTAATTCTCCACAATTCAACTGCAGAGCATGTGGATGTAGGTAACACTGAATAGGTTGATCCTGGACAAGATAACGCTGAAAATGATGATGTGCTCGCACCAAGTAAAACAACACCTTTGTAATTTTTTTTAAATGAATTACTTGTAATTATAAAAAACAAAAATTAATAATGAAACATTTTCACATTATTACAGCAATTTCGAGCCCCTCACCACGAGTTCAACCTGGTGAGCAATCTACTAGGGAGACCGATCAACAAATTCTGGAATATGTGCTTCTTGCTAATTATGTAAAGAGAAGAAAAGTAAAAAATAAGTGCCTAAAAAAATTTTGAGTAATTATTTTTTATAACACAATGTACTACATGTTGTTTTCCGCTATTTAATGAATGAATGGTTAAATGAATGCTTTAATGAATAGTTTAATAAATGGTTTTATCATCTATTGACTAAATGAATGGTTTAATGAATGATTTAATGAATGTTTTTTTTCAGCTATTGAATGAATGAATGGTTTATTTAATGATTTAATGAATGGTTTAATGAAATCTTATTTTTTTTCAGTTATTGAGTGAATTAATTTGCAGTAAATTTTTATTTGCAAGTAGAGGCATTGGGTTTGGGGAATTGAGAGTGATTTGAGGTGGGGGGGAAGGGGGGGGGTGGGGTATAAGAGCTTCCACCTTCATGTTGTTTGTCCTATTTAGTAGAGAATATTAAATTATTCTTGAAACAAAAAGGAGATCAATGAATGGTAAGGAGGTATACATTAAAAACAATTATTTATATAATTGTAGTGTTTAAATTTTACTTTTTCTATTTGGCTCATCCATCGTAACCTTTTATAGATAGCATTGGGAAACATTTGCTTATTTCAGAATAAAAAATGGCATTTTGATGTGATTGATGGCCTTATATACATAGTGTTGTGGTTCTCCATGTTTCCTTAGGTGATCTCTTATTACCATTTACTTTACTTGAATAGTATTGTAATTTACATTGTTAAATTAAAAATTTTCAACCAGAGGAAAATATTCATTAATATTATTCTTTCTAATCATTGAGACAAACTATTGAAACTATATTTATTTAGCTTTGTTTTTTTTAATTTCATAAACAGACAAATATTTATTTGATGGGTTCTATCATGAAATTATTGCAACATAAAAATATTTTTAGTATGTTGAATGATGTTTTGAAAGGTAAAACAAAAGAAGACAATGTGAATCTCTATAATTCAAGGTTTGTTGTAGCAAAAAAATTATAACTAGTATCAACAACATAATCCTAATTCTCATACATATCTTTCTTCAGTTAATTTTATTTGTATTGCATACTTGCCCAATTTCTACCATTATTTGTTCGCTATAACTTTAACTTTCTTGAATTGATAATAGAATATATCAAATATTCTTAGAAGCCCAAAAACATCGACAACATATTTTGCTGCCTAAAATAGTTAGGTTCCTTGTTGTTGATTTTAAATGGTTTTCATTGAAATAGAATCATTGTCAAAATAATCGATACATTTTCACATCTTATTAGATTACAGATACAAACCTATGGTTTTCCAAGATCTCTATATATGGTGAAAAGTGATCATATCAAAGAGATGTGAATTTTCCTTGATCTATATAGCCAAAGGCTGTAAAGTCAGTTTATGGATTTGCTGATTGTTCTTCATCCACGCAATCACCAACATGGAATCTCCATAGACCCAAAGTCAATGAAGACCTTTCACAAGTGATAGAGATATTCTCACAACAAAACCTCTCTCTTGGTCACTAGGATAGAGGTCTTGGTCCATTGGCTATTTCTTATAATCATGCTTGATTCACTTTATCAAACACTCATTGTCCTAGCAATATACTCATGGTCCACCCATATCCATTCATCTATGTGCTAAATTTGGGAATATAAGGTAAAAGTATTAAAACTTGGGCAAAGACACATTCTAGTGATGCCTCAAAGGAAATAAAATAGAATGAGGAAATACTTAAACAATACTGATCTAAATAAGTATGTATCTTGGGGGAATCAAGGAACAAAACAAGTAGCAATTACAACTTGATCAGATCATACAATCCAAAGGAGGAGGTTAAATCCAAGAAACATACAGCTTAAGGAAAGTAGTAAGAACATTAATTTTTTCATAGTTGAGCCAAATTTAGATTAATATGGAACCATAGATAAAAATTATCCCTTCTACATGGAACAAATAAAAAAAATATTCAGTAACAAAGAATGTTTCATATAACCCTCATAAATCCATTCTTTTTGCATAAACGGTGGAAAACGTTTATATTTTCCAAGTATTGGCCTTATATTTGGCCATATTGGTTGTTTTCCTAACCAAACATATTGAACCAAGTATTTTGAGGTAAAAAAATTGGTGTCATATAATTTACATTAAATGAGATACCCCATACTAGGTTATAAAGAACATCATTACTCTATGCAATCATGTCCTAGGGTTTGAATCCTCAAACCCTAATTCTTCCACTCTTACACCATCATAAGCATCAATAATTCCATGTATCATCAATAATACAATAAGTATATGATATTTTCCTAGCCTTACATACCATAAGAATAAAGATCCAAAAACATACAAGGAAATAAATCTACGCGCCATGTCTTCTACTAGGGTAAAATCCTTAGTGTTACAACAAGATACATAATAACCATCATAAAAAATGGTTTAATCTTCTCTAGGGGTTGTAGGTATAAAAAAAACCTAACATCACAAATGAGCAATATTTCCAAGAACACCTAAGACGTTTATCATCCCTTGTCTTCTCTTAAGGTTTCCACATGAACCCTAAGTATCCAAGACAAGTGCCATGAATGGTACAAATGATGAATTAATATAATATATTTCTCTTCAATTATATATGGAAGTAGGTGAGGGAGCCTAACATAAAATAAGGACAATTTTCCCTACAAGTAACCAACAGGGAGAACCCACATGGAGCACTCTACAATCCAACGTTGTCAGACAAACTCTCCACATTAGCATGGTTGTCTTTTTCAAGGTTTTCACACCCTAGCCATGTTAAATCATATACGTATGTGGAAATAAAAAACTAGTGTTAGCCTCCAAATATTCTTTCATGTCTTAGGGTTTAAATCCTCAAACCTAAATTTTTCCACTCTTACATCATCATAGGCATCAATACTACCATGTAGCATCAAGAATACAAGAAATCTATAACATTTCCTAGATTGACATACCATAATAATAAAGATCCAAAAAATATACAAGGTGTTAAATCTACTCTCCATGTATTCTACTAGGGTAGAAACCTTAGTGTTACAACAAAAGACATAATAACCATCATCGACAATGGTGTATTCTTATTTAGTGTTTATGTGCGTAACACAAACCTTAGTCATCACAATGAAAATCCTAACATCACAAATGAGAAATATCTCAAAGAACATCTAAGATTTTTATCATCAATTGTCTTCTCCTAAGGTTTCCACCTGAAACCTAAGTCTCCAAGACAAGTACCATGAATGGTACAAATAATGAATTAATATGAGATATTCACGCCCCCCCTTATATATGCAACTAGGTCAGGGAGGATAACATAAAATAAGGACAAGTTTCCATACAAGTAACCAACATGGAGAACCCACATGAAGCACTCTACAATCCAAGGATGTGCATGTCAAACTAGGGTTTTTTCCAAACTCAAAAGTGAGATTCACTCCAAGTCAAGATATTAGGATCAATTACCTTCCTCTAATATGGTTTGGTTTCCAATACGGTGTTTTTCCTACACTCCCTCTTCCATGGTGTTTTGGTGTCCAAGTTCCCTTCTACAATTTGTTTCTCTAATTGTGTGTCCAATTCCCTCTCTTATACCCAATGCTACTTTGATATGTACCAATGTGGTTAGTAAACTCCCATTCCCCTCCTCGATATATGTTCTTGGGTCCATCACCAACCTCCAAGAAGTATGCTATAATTTTATGGCAATTTAAGGTCATTTCTTGCACAATATTGTGGTGGCATTTTTTGGACGATATTGGTGAAATGTTTTACAAGGAAAATGTGACGTGACAGTGATATTTTGTGGCATAAATACGAAATAAAAAACATACAAAATGGAAATTAATTGCATTGGAAAGATGCACATTATGGATAAAGAAGCATGAATTTACATGTGCATGTTTTCCTAAGACAAGGAGTTAGGTTTAAAAAGGGCCATTGTACCAATAGGAGGAACATTTCTTACTGCCAATTCATTCTAACTTGTATAAATTTGGGAATTATAACTTTTAATGTGATTTTTAAATTTCACTTCTCGCCAAATGTTTCCCAAATTAATTTCTTATGAATATTCAACATTCAGATGATCTTTAATAAAAATTATAGTAGAAAAGTATGGACAATATTTCAATTTACATCAACCCCAATCCACTGCAAATTGCAAGAGTAAGGGTATCAAATGTATGCCAACAAGTTTCATCTATTTTAGCCACACTTTTCTACAAATAAACCATATTTGAAATCAATTTAATTATTGTATATTTACAATATTGAGTATTCCTTATTATCTTTAAGGTGTTTGTCAAATCACTCAACAATTTCAACCCTTAATAAGTCAAATTAGCATTAACAACAAGTTTTGAAAATTACTTAATCAAGAAGGAAATTAAAGATGAAAATAAAATATGCAATTTCATTGGTATTGGATAAATGAAAACTTTATATATGTGTTTGTCATAATTAAGTACATGTACATGCCACAAATTTATCACAAAGATGGTACAATTTTTCAACCTCTCCAAAACCCTCGCTAGGGAAATCATGAAAGCCCTAGTCACCACCAAACATATCCAACTACCAAGCACCAACATTAATAATTCATCCTTGGTTTCAACAAAAATATCATTTCAAACATTTTCTCCACATTAGCATGGTTCTCTTCCTTGGGGTTTTCACACCCTAGCCATGTTAAATCGTATATGTATGTGGAAAGAAAAATATAGTGTTGGACTCCAAATATACTTTCCTGTCCTATGGTTTGAGTCCTCAAACCCTAATTATTCCACTCTTACATCATAATAAGCATCAATACTTCCATGTAGTATCATGTAAGAAGGAATATTTCACTTTCGGTGGACAGAAGCTGTTTTTCTGGTCTGAATGGCTCAGATTCAGAACAAATGAAGGACAAAGCATGATGACCCTCCCAGGATGTTGTAGATATTTAGAGTGTCGCTTTGATAGTAAACCTGTGTACCTGCAATCAGATTAAACATGCAAACACATCAAAGCTACCAGAACATAATCCACTGATCCAGTTAGTGACTAAGGAATCTAACAACATTTACATGCGAAATCAAAACAACAGTAATGTGGGACGGAAATCAGCTTTGCATTAGGATGAATGGAGAAGTTTACAGCCAATTAATTGTTAGTGTCATCATGCATCTCCATTAAACCAACAATTCATCCCCATAAGCTCCAACTTTTGCTCTCTATGCTCTCAAATGGCTTGGGCCAGGTGGTCAATCCAACAGCATAACAATACCTCTATGGTTCCCCCCTCAACTATGGACATGAGCTTGTATTTATAAGGCTCAATGGATAGGAATGGTTGAGATATTTGAGGATGAGGTGTCTTCTAAGATCCTATGATGGGGGCTATCGAGCTCAACTGACCCACAATGTTAGGGATAAGAGAGGACACGAGGCTCATGATCTAGAAGCCTCGAGAAACCTCTCTTTTTTCCCATTTTACCCAGGGTACCACCTTTTCCTCTTATGACAGAGTGCTTCAAGTTAAAAATGCTTATGGAACAAATGCTATAAGTGGTGGCACCGCTTATGGTAAACAAGATACAGGTGGTGTGAGCAAGGTACTGCTCATGTCTAACAGGGAAAGCGTGGTGCCGAGTATTTTCATGAAATATTGACAAACAACATGGGTTTTCTCTCCAAGTGTTGGGATTAAGGGCACATATGTAAGTCAAGGATCTTATCACATGGCGGTGATAGGATTTTGGTGTAACAAGATGCCCCCCAAAGCATGAGTCTTAGATGGATATGATAAATGAGAGCTTTGAGAGAACAAGTCGTCACTACAAGGTGAAAATGTTGGCTCGATCGGAGCATGTCCTCAGGTAGGAATATGTAGCACATCAATATTTTTGACTCATTGACGTAAGTAACCAACTCATGGCTATAGACCAACACAAGGCAGATCCATGGGAGGAGTAAACAAGCATGGCTACTAGAATATAGCGTAGATCCATGTGATAGAGGACTCAAACATGGACATAGCTACTAGAAATACAACATATATCTATGTCATGCAGATGCAAATTTGAGCATAGCCATGACCATACAAATGTGGATCCATGCTATATATACAAAACTCCATCGCAACCTAGGGAAAAGCAATGAGCACTTTAAACAAATACCCAGGGTCTTCATCTCGTCTTCCACAAAGTACGATTCTATCCATGTGATTACAATGATCTGATGTCGAACATGGTAGAAACCACTTGGTTACTGGCCAGTGATGTGAACCGTTAACAAGTGCGAGGGATATCACCATAGATGTCAATGATTCCCAAGGTACCCTAGTACAATCTACTGAGTGTGAATAGATGTCTTGATGCCGAACACTCAGTTGATCCTATCAATCAAAGGTCAATGATGTGAACCTATGTCGAGAGCGAGAGAATCTGTCCTTAAGGAATACAAATCTCAAGGTACTAAGTTTTTGTTTCTAAGTCTATTTTTTGGATGATGAGCTGATGTCGATGAGAAAATTCTTGTTGAATAAGGGCCATGATGAGTCACACATCTACGACACGAAACTTGAAACATAGTTCAGGAATGATGTGAATGTAGTAACCATAGGACTGAGTAAAAAGTACAAACACAAAAAATGTGTTGATTGTAGAGGTAAAACTTCTTCAAATTCCCTTTGAACATTGGGCAGCATGAAAAAAGACTTGGCATCATGACTAGATGGGACAAACACACAATGTGACAGTGGACAATGCATTCTTTTGAAAGATTCAAATGAGTGGCATGACTCATGAAAGTGGATCATCACAGAGATCAGCTGAATGCCTAATTGACTGACATGATATGTAGATAAGTGCCATGTTCAAAGGTAATGACAAACAAATTCCATTTATTTGCAAAATGATTCCCTTCCCATTTTCCCCATCATGATCGATGAGTGCCTCTTTTTGGTTTTACGAGTTCAAAGAGGGTAACAAACACTCGATATAGCTTGTCCGAAGAAAAGTCCAGACTCATATGTTTTACGAACCTAAGAGAGGAGGGGTTCATTCCCAAAACGGGTCTCTCAATGTTTAATTTAACGAGTCCAATGAAAGAAAAATCGGTATCATTCATGTTTAGAGAGTCTGAATGAGTACGGAAGAAGACTCCGAACGGGTCCTTTTTCATATGATTTAGTCTCTAAGGTGCGAAAAAGTGTAAAATCATACCTTAGAGTACTCTTCCATTCATGATCGACTATATTATTCCTTTTTTCGTAAATAGTCTATTCGAACCGAAAAAGAGATAAGCTACTGTTGGAGAGATGACTCTTCGAATGCTTTAACGAGTGTGAAGAAGACAATATCGCTCAAAAATATTTTCATATTTAGGGATCCTAAAAAGAGTTTAAACAGGACTCCATGAGGTTTGTTATAGCTCAAAACGACACATCTCTTCATGTGACCACTTTCCTATGTTTTCGTCGCATGTCGACACTTCCATGACGACACTTCATGAAAAGTCACTGAAAAAACACCTAACTTGGAGGACCCATATCTTGCATTTTGTAACTTTGTTTGGCCTTATATCTACTCCGTTGGAAAGATATTCTTGTTAGATAAAACTTTTTAGAAGTCACCAAAGTTTTAAAATGCAAACAAATTCCCTAAAAATGACTTCTTTAATGTGTACGTGAGTTTCCTTAAGGAAAACCAGCGTATGTACGTGAGTTGCTATATATAATAGTCATGTACTCCTTATATATGCGACTTCATGCATTGAAACCCATGTACACCTCCTCATGTATGCAACTGTTGTCTCTGCAACTTACGTACGCCTCCTAAAAATGTCAAAAAACATGTCTTTTGAATTTCAGCTAGTTTAGGTAGTTATGAAATTGACTCCTTCAGTTGTAACCACTTTGCCTTTGCCCCTAACTCTTCCTTAAGCATATAAATAGAGGTAGGGAGGTCCATGAGAGGTGAATTGAATATTTGCATTGTTATGCTAGAGGATTTGGAGCTCTCTTTGCCCACACATTTTCCCTAGAAGCTATCTCCTTGTGTTGTAGAGCTTGGAGGCTGAGTCCTTGGAGAAGAGAAGCGGCAGAACTAGATCAAGGTTTCGTGACATGCTGAACTTGAAGAGAAGGTATACTTGTACTTGTTTTCAAGATTAATAAAGATGTGATGTCCTTATTCTTCCCAAATCAATGTTCAATGTGTGATTGAATCCTTGTTTATGATCATATTATGATGTTAACCAGATTATTATTTCATGTTTATTTGATTATCATTGCTTTATATGTGGTCAGATTGGTTTGAGGAAGGTATTATTCATTTTGCGGGTCTCTTGGAGTAAGAGGAGCGAGAGGAGCAAGAAGAGGATTGAAGGGCTGCTTGGATCAACCTTCGTTTGTCAAGGTATGAACCATTCCAATCTCTGAAACATGCTTATATATGCTTGTTGAGAATTAGACATCCACTTTTCAATCCCGGTATGTTGATGGCCTCTTAAACCCTAGCCATATGATACTTTCCTTTACAACAGAACTAGCGACTCCGCTGTGGAGAGCCTTTTCTATTTGGGGTTTCTCTGTCTTTCTTTCAGTATTTTGCACTATTTTAGGTCCTTCTTTCCACTTAGGAACACTTTATAAGTCTGATAGCATACTTCCCCTGCCTTTCTAAGGCATTTTGACCTTTTTGGTGATTTTTTCCACCCATACGCGAGTTGCAGACTGAACAGTCATGTGTCTGGTTTGGTACATGCAAATTTCTATACTGTCAACCTGTGTATGATATGTGACTTGTCAATGGTACAACCCACATGTGCTTGTACATGCGACTTGCTGTATTTTCAACCCACATATGACACGCGACTTGTCAGTAGTACAACCCACGTGTGCCCCTAAAAGAATGTTTTTCCTCATTTTTGTGGTTCTTTATGCTATTGTGGGCTGTTTGGTAGGTATTTTTGTGTCCTCTGTAGGTGCATGAATCCAAGTAGTTATTGTCATCCCTTTTGGTTGTTCTTTATCTATGTGGTAATCCTTTTTTATAGAATTAGGGTTTTCTCTGTGGTCTTTTCCCCCACCTCCTTTGCTTGGCATGATTTTTTGGATTATGTTTCTGGTCAGCCTATGTCAGTGATCTGTGTCTGAGTTTAGAAGCTTTTTGGTGTTTATTTCCTTCTTCTTCTGTTGGTTAACTTCACCATGCCAAAATAGTTGACTTGTTTTTTACGCAAGCCTTCCTTCCAAGTAGGGTTTATGCTTACTTTAGTTCATTCTAGAGCTTGTTTGGTGGTTGTATAGCAGAGTTCCTTTTGATTTGTTCTTTTTATTTGCATACTTTTGTTTGTAGGTAGTTTTTATTTTTCATTTATAAAAGAAAAATAAAAAGAACGTATACTTGTTTTTACTGCTTTCCCCCCCACCTTCTTTGGCTTGACCTTGTTGGACAAGGTAGTGACCAACCTCTGTTTGCAGGTTTAGATTGATACTTGGGACTTCTTGACCTTTTTTTATGTCAGTCTTATTGCTCAGTCTCTTCATTCCAAAGTTGTTGGGATGTTTACCTTTGTGATCCTTCCTTTCAAGAGAGGTTGATATCCAACTTTAGGGAAACCTAGGGTTTGTTTGTGGGGTGTAGAGTAGTTAACTATTTTCTTTGCTTACATTACTTTCTTGCATTAGTTTATAGGCTATTTTTATTTTGCATTTATAAAAGAAAAAGAAAAAGAAAACACATGTTTTCTTTATATGCATGTAGATTAGTTTTTTAGTCTAGATTGCATGGCATATCATTGTTTTAGAAAAAATAAAAAAGAATTTGTTCTTTTATGGCTTTCAATTTTTCTATTTGAAAATTAAAGAGAATACTTTTTTCTTTTTTCATTTATTTTCTCTTTTCTTAGTCATTTTGTTTCAACTTTGAGTCAAAAAACCACATAATTTTCACGCCATTTACCCTCTGAATAAAAATATCCCTTAAAATAAACGATATAATTTAAAAATTATTAGTAAGTTTTATTTTATAGGGTCATACACCAACTAGCTCATGCTAGAATTGTGGGATAGGAAGTTTTAACTCTCCACAAGTATAAAATTTCAGACATAGTTGGCCAATCACTAGGTAAACCCTTTTCTATTTTGATTGTATCTGGGAAGCTCCTCTCAAACGGGAGTTAAGCACGAGGCCACGTGGAGACTTGGACTGAGGAGATAACCCTCTAATTCCTTGTCAAAGCGTAGACCAAATATTTTGTGCATCTGGGGGTTCTGTCTTAGACAGGATTTTGGGATTTGCTACCCTTCCCATGTGTATGACCAAGCTTGCAACTGTCCCCCGAGACTGTCAATATAGTTAAGGTAGCCTTTAGTCTCTTTGACATCTAGGGTTCATACACAGGTACACCGGAACACTATTTCTGGTCGACCTTCGATGGGATTGGAAGGTAACCCCGGTAGAAAGTGTGGGAGGGAAGTGGGTGATTCCTCTGCTTGTGCCTAAGAACATGTACAAGGATGCGAAGTAATTGTCTATAAGCTTTCTTTTGGAAAGCATATCTTATACATGATTGTCTGTTTGGATTTAGGAATTTTTAGTGAGTGATTTGTGGTTTGTCTGTGCTTAGTGTGCCTTTAGGTGTGTGCTTTGTAATTTTGGTTGCTTGTCAAACTTAGAATTTGTCTCCTAGTTTGAAAATATGGCTAAGACCCCTTTGAACACCAACCAGGAGATCCCCATGCTGGGAAATCCTTGTACTATTCCTCTCATAGAGAATGTTGGTGTTCCTTTGATGGCCACTTTGAATCTACCTGGAATCATCCTAGGGATACCGGTGGGGTTGTTTTCCACTCCAACTGTCCTGAATGCTCTTGATGCTTCTCAATTAAGCTCTTTATATCAAGGGCATCAAAACACTACTTCCCCTTCACCTATAGTTGATTCTCCTACTCCTTCTACCTCATTCGGTTAAAGTATTGATATTAGTGATCGACAGTCTAAAAGGAGTAAAAGAAGAAGGAATAGGAAGAAGACACATAAGAAAGGGGAAACCCATTCAACCTCTACATGTCAAGTTGAACCTCACCACCTAGCCTCTGTATTTCATGCTGGGGGCACCTATCCAACCTCTGTAGGTCATGTTGGATCTAAGCACTCAACCTCTACAAATCAAGTTGATCTTCACCATCCAACCTCTGTTGATCATGCAGGTGGGATCCTTCCAACCTTTCTAGGTCATGTTGGATCCAGTGACTCGGCCTCTACCATTCATGTTGAGGGCACCCGTTCAACCTCTATTGTTCAAGTTGAACCTCCCCATCGAACATTTGCAAGTATGTTGGATCCGTCCACCTAGCCTCTGTAGTTCATGCTAGGGGCACACACTCAACTACTACAAAGCATGTTGATCCTAACCATTCAACCTCTATTGTTCATGCTGGTGGTGCTTGTCCAACCTTTGCAAGTCATGTTAGACCCAGTCTCTCAACCTCTACAATTCATGCTGGGGGAATTCTCTCAGCCTCTATGGTTCATGCTAAAGACAATCCCTCAGCTACTGTGAGTCATGTTGACACTGTTGAAAAGAATAACCATTCAAAACACAAGCCCAAGTTTCCTTGTAAGCTTTGTTAGGGAGACCACCTTACTTATAAATGCCCTTCTATCGTAGAGGCATGAAGAGTTTGGTTTCATGGTCATCCCATTTTTGAACATCCTGAAGTCTCTCAACAACCAACCTCTCTTAGTAAGGTTGGACCTAGTCACCCAGCCTGTGTAGTTCATGCTGGGGGAAAACTATCAGCCTTTGCAGGTCATGCTGAGAGAAAACAGTTAGCCACTGCTAGTCATGTTGACACCATTGAGAAAAATGGTCGTTTGAAGTGCAAACTTACGTCCTCTTGCAAGATATGCATGGGAGATCATCTTACTCACCAGTTCCCTGCTATTGTAGAAGTGCAAAGAGTGTGGTCCGAGACTCAAGAATTTCCTTCTCCTAAACAACCTATAGTTTCTCAACAACCTACTTAACCTTTGATTGATCAAGTGTTTGAACCAATCTCAGCTTTGGTCAATCCCACTCTTATTTTGGAGAGTGATCTTGATGTGATTGAACTAATGTCACATTTGGTCAATCCCACTCTCCCTTCGGAGAGTGACTTTCATGAAGCGGTTGAATCGATTCCAGTATCGATCAATCTCACTCTTCCTTTGGAGAGTGAAGTGTCTGTTAGTCACATTTTCTTCACTACCATTTTAGAACTTACTGAACAAGGGGGAACTGAACTTGCTTTGGATCAAACCCCACCAAGCTCTCAGATTGCTTCCTTTTATTAGGATAGCCTAGTTGATCTGCATCTTCCTTCTGATGCACCTTTCCAGATAAAGGTCAAAATTGAACCTTACATGATTGCTCGTTGTATTGTTGATGAAGGAGCCTTAGTTAGTATCTTGTCTACTCATGCTTGGTGAGGCATGGGATCTCCCAGCCTTGTGTCGACTGCTAGTTAGTTACTAGCATTTGATAGAAGAACTTGTGTAGCCTTAGGAATTCTTGCTCAAACACCTATTAATTTGGGTGGGAAGACCGTCTTAGTTGACTTCATGGTAATAGAAGACCCCTTGGACTTCAATATGCTCCTTGGATGTGATTATGTCTATGCCATGCAAGTTGTGGTGTCAAAATTGTTTCATTTGATGTACTTTAATCATGGCGAAGAAATTGTCCCTGTCGATTAGTTGGATTTTCTTGATCCTTCTCCTGACCCAACTAGAGACCAGATCTTTCCTTTATTGATTCTCAGTGTTTCTATAGAAACTACCCCACCACAGGTGAACTATGTGGCCTCATGTCCTCTGCGTTCAATTGCTACTGAGAAGTACCCTCTATTTTCATGCTTACCTTCTCAGGACTTGGTCCCAATAGTGGACCAGGTGAGTCATCCTATACAGACCGTGGAGCTTTCTCTCCACTCTGTCGATCCAGTTGAAAGTTTAGACATGTGTCCTATCTTGGATGATGTCCTTCCTTCAGATGAAGTCTTCCTAGAGTCTTTGATACAGTCTGACCTTCTTTTGGATGTTGGTTCAGTTGTGACTAAGTCTAACCCTAATTTGCTTAAGAAGCTTGATATTTCTATTGATTGATCTCCTTCTATTGGTCTTGTTGAGTCTTCGAACTCTCCCTTTGATCAACAAGTCAGTGATCCTGATGAGTTTGATTTTTCTTATGAATTTTTCAACTCCTGTGATATCGAGTTTATTAAATTGACCACATAGATCTATATAAAAACACACAACTCACATGATAGATCACACAATTTACTCAGTTATTGAAGAATGAAACAGTGCAAAAATGGCTTGTAGCTGTGAATGATTTTCATTAATCAAATAGTAATTAAATAGATAATTACAATGAATTACAATGGCTTTAATAGCCACAAGAAATTCGAATCCAGATGAGGAAGTTTGAATTGATTAGACTCTACTTGACTGTAGATAACCAAGACCTTGTCTAAATCACGTTCAGAGGACTCAATAGTTAACTGACCTTGTCTGAACCATAACCGAAGTTCATTGGAGCTCTAAAACACAACTCAAGTGTTACATTCGGTGCTGACTAAGGTTAACTGACTATGGTAGGTGAGAAATGCACCCCACATGAGTACAGTCAAGTAAACCTAGTGCTAACTGAATGTAGAGGACTAGAACTGAATGTAACTGACTCCTAACTTAGCTTGACTAGTCATAACCTGAAGTGAACTGACCTTGGTTGGTTTCAGCACTCCGAGTGGCTTCCCAAATTGTAGGGATTGGTCTAGGAGGATCATAAAATGATGAAATCAAGTGCAATCAGTGGAAGTGAGCCTCAATTAGTGTTCCTCACACTTTAGTAACTGAAAACATGTGCCCCAATTAGGTCAAGTGGACCGAATGGTGTTAATGACTATAAATAGACTAGATGGACTCCCAATTTAGACATGACACATATGACCAAATTTGGACAAGGGAGGATTAATAATACTAACAACCCCCCTGAATGATAAATTGGATAGTTTGGTGGCCCTGGTAACTAATACCATAGGTCACCCATTACATCAAGTAAAGTAAAGTAACTACTCAAAAACAAGGTGCTGGGGAAAAACCACATGGGAAAAAATCCCCCCTTCTAATTAAGCAGGTAGAACCAAGATCAATCTAGTTCTTATGTGCAGAGGTATCCTGGGGCATGGAATGTGAACCTCTCCATCATTATTTCTGGAGGAATATTCCTCTTTGGAAGAATAATGATATGCTCAACTAAATCAGAAATATAGACAGTTGCCAGATGAAGACTAGACCCATGTAGAGAAAACTGAAGTCAATTGAAAAGTGAGAAAAGGTTCTTGAGAATTCAGAGAATGTGAGGAACACACAAGAAAATGATATGTTTCAACCATGAAAATCATACCATGAGTGGTAAGGACAGCCCCAAGTGTTAGGAGCAGGTGTCTAGGAAGATGCAGAAAATCTTCCTCTTTACTAGTTCTGTGAGGAGATGAGCATGTGCTCAATGGCAGAGAAGCAGTGGGACTATTGAGAGAAAATTTTTGAGATCCATAGTCTGATATATCTTCTTAAATTGATAATTAATAACATAATAAAATATCAGCAACCTCATATGAGGGAACCAACACCAAATCCCCATTAGTAGTTTTGAAGAGAAAGTGCAGTACTTGATTTTTCACACCAGAATTTGTGAGAGCAGCTACAAGCATGACTGAAGGCTTTTGGATTTTAAAATATGAACCAAATAATATTAAATATTTAATTAAATCATATCTAAATAGGTTCAAAACAGATCCAAAACTGTGAAATGGAATCAAATCCCCAACAACAGTTTTGTAGGAGACTTGAGGTACTTGTTTCTTCACACCGTTGATGAGAACAGCTACAAGAGGTACTGAAAGATTATGAATTTGACATATTAAACCAAGAAATATCAGATAAGATATAAATAATTCCATATCATATCCAATAAGGTTAATATCATATTCAAATAAATGGTTAACCGAGACGGTGGATGCACAGCTTTCTTCTTCTTCAAAATTCTGAATTTTGGTGCATGCAATCCTGCAGGAATTTGCTGGAAAATATAGATCATGGGGAGTGAATGGATCACTTTGTTAATCTGATATTTATTCCAAAATATCCAAGGTATCACATATTTTGACACCAGTAGCAACATTAGAGGGATAAAAATCAAATTTCTCTTCACTTTCGGAAGCAATTACCGGTAAATTTTCAACAGAATTGAAAGGAAAATCATCGGTGAATGTCTGCATGGAAGTGCAGCAGAATTTTTCTTCAATATAAGAGATTAAAATGTCTTCTTCTGTTTCAACAATACGAGAATATGAGATATCGGAGATCTCATGAACTTCCGGATCATCAGGAGAAGGAGTCACTACATGGAGACTGTCTTCAATTCGAATTGACTGTGTAGAATCTTTCGCTTCTTCTTTATCTTGAACGACTTCATCAGAGAGAGTGGAGTCTGAGATTTTTGGATAAAGGATGATTATGGTGATAGATGTGCTCTCCAAAGTGCTATTATGATCCTTATAAATCGTTCCAAAGTTTATGTCCAATCTTGTCCAGAGTTCCTTCGTGCCTTCAATAGATTTAATGAGGTAGCGCAAGCTAAGAGAAAGACATGTTGCTATTGTTCCAAAAGCTCCATCACTTTTATTCAGCCAGTTAATCTTACTAAAACAATCTTTACCGAGTCTAATAGACACCCGACAGAGAGCTTGTCTCATCAGAGATGAAATCATTTCGAAATTGTACCCACAAAACAAAAAATGATCCAGTAGGATATTTGAGGAGGAGGAGAAGTGCCTTGTCTGCCGAGGCTCTGATACCATATTAAATTGAGCACATAGATCTGTGGATAAACACACAACTCACATGATATATCACACAATTTACTCAGTTATTGAAGAATGAAACAGTGCAAAAATGTCTTGTAGCTGTGAATTCGTTTCATTAATCAAAGAGTAATTAGATAGATAATTATAATGAAGCACAATGGCTTTAATAGCCACGAGCAATTCGAATCCACATGAGGAAGTTTGAATTGATTACACTCTAATTGATAGTAGGTAACCAATACCTTGTCTAAATCACTATTGGAGGACTCAATAGTTAACTGACCTTGTCTAAACCATAACCGAAGTTCATTGGAGCTCTAAAACACAACTCAAGTGTTACATTCAGTGTTGACTAGGGTTAACTGACTGTGGTAGGTGAGAAATGTACCCAACATGAGTGCAGTCAAGTAAACCTAGCACTAACTGAATGTAGAGGACTAGAACTAAATGTAACTGACTCCTAACTTAGCTTGACTAGTCATCAACTGAAGTGAACTGACCTTGGTTGGTTTCGGCACTCCCAGTGGATTCCTAAATTGTAGGGATTGGTCTAGGAGGCTCCTAAAATGATGCAATCAAGTGCAATCAGTGGCAGTGAGCCTCAGTTAGTGTTCCCGACACTTTAGTAACTAAAAACATGTGCCCTAATTAGGTCAACTGGACCCAATGGTGTTAATGACTATAAATAGACTGGATGGAATCCTGATTTAGACATGACTCTCGATTTAGACATATAACCAAATTTGGACAAGGGAGGATTAATAATCCTAATAGATTTTGTTCCTGCAGACTCTATATCCCTTGTTGTTTTTTTCTTTCCTTCTGAGGTTTATCTTACTAATTGTAAACCCTCAAGCCTTGGTGCTATAGAATCTTCTTTGGTCGATTCTTCCTTGACTTTAACTTTTGTAGAAGATAGCAAAGTCACATGTGTTTTTTCCAAAGTGACCTGCATCAAATATTTTCTTCTGAATATGATTCTGATGTTGTTGTTCCTTAGAGACAGGATTTTTAGTTGGATTCACAATTTTTTACTAGCCCTATCTTATTGTTCAAGATGTAACTGCATTTGCATGTTCCCTACTCGTGCTTATGATCTTGATGGCAGCTTTCCCACATTTAGCTCATTGTATAAGCCCTCATCTGTGTTCTCATCGTCTATAAGCCTTGTATCGTTTTGCCTTTGCAACCTGACACCTTTTACATTGAGGAGATGTTTCCCGAGTTTCTTTACCTTTCTCATGTTCCTTGCATTATGCATAGGTTTGTTCATTGTGCTTGGAACTAGTTTCGCATGTCTATGACACTCGTCTCCTCGCATTTAGAGCATTCTTTCTGCTCTCCTTTAAGCTCGTTAAAAACAATAAGGAGGCCGTGAGTTGACTTTTCCGGACTTGTTAAAAATTCGTGGGAAAGATATTGAGTTTATTTTGGCCTGGGTCTGACTCCTCAAAATAGACTTGACTGCCGAGTAAACTTGTCCATTCAGGCTCATTAATAATATGTGAATGTGCATCCAAGTTGGTGGTAGGTTATCGCTTTCTCGAACCATGTGGAATAATACGAGAAATTAACACTCTCTTTTCTTCGGAATCGAGAAGAGTATTCCCATGCAGAGGTTTATCACTTTTTCGGACCTAAGGGACTAAACTTAAGGAAAAGGAACCCCCGGTATGAACTTAGTTTTCTCTTTTTCATGCTCTGGACCAAAACATGAAAAAGATTTCAAGTGTACTTTGTGTCTTTGTCATGCTTGTTAAACGATAAAGAAAAAAGCATCGAGTTTATTGTTGTAAGCCCCATTTCTCGTAATAAAATGGATCTTTCCGAGTGATCTTTCCTTCCTTCACACTTGTAAAACTTAGTCTATATGCCGCTTTTGAAAGAGCGTTGGGTAGGTGGTAATTTAACCTTTTTCGGACCTTCCTAACTAAGTATGAAAAAGGCACGCCTTACTTCTTCAGAAGCTAAGAGAGTTTTTTTGTGGTTTGTTTTATACTTTTTCGGCCTTAGGAGACTAAATTGGATGAAAAAGGACCTCCCCGGAGTCTTCTTTGGAGTTTTCAGACTCTCTAAACTATGGAAACATCATCAAGCATGTACTAGTTTGGGCTCGTAAAATCCACAAATCAGTGCTTTATCAGGCATTCTTTTGTCTTTTCTTCAAGCTTGCCATAAATGAAGATGGTCCCCCATTTGCTTTCTTGGACGTGTTAAACCTTTACAAGAAAGAGGGGAAGGGAAGTTCATTCACATTTTTTTTACATCATGGAAGCTAGTCTTATTTCCTTGAACAAAGCACTAGTTTTGAGTTTATCAATAGTTGGGTCCTAGTGTTTTTACCTTAACCCAATTCAGAGTTATTTACTCCTCCCATTGGTTTCTTTTCCAATTATATAGGGAATTTGCCAATGTCTTCTACTTTGCAGATTTGTTTCGTTGGTCCTTTTGTGTCAAAAGCTACCTAAGTCACTTTTGTGTCGTGCTCACTGTTCAAGGATTAAACCTTTGTCAGCCATTCTGCAGTTGCCTTGACCTTTTGTTTCGTCCATTCCCTGGTATCAGTTCATTACATCATGTGTTCAGTGATCCTTGTCATGAAATTCAGTACCAATTCTAGATCCAATTAGTCTTTGACTTACCTCGTGTTGGATGATGAAGGATTCCTTAATGCCTTCCTTCCAATGGATCTGTTCCTATCAAATGCAACACATCTTTCTCTCGGAATGAGGTTTAGAGTTTTATGATAGTACCTTGGGGATTGTAGTCAGCAGTGACAATTTCCCTTACTATTGGGTAGTGGGAATACCTTAATGTATCCTACTCAATGGATTCTTCAAGTGTTCGACTTCAAGTCCTTGTATTCACACTTGTTAGAATGTACTAGGTACCTTAGGGACCATTTTTATTAATGGTGGTTTCCCTCGCGTTTGTTAACGGTTCTCATTATTGACCGGTAATCAAACAGTTTCCTCCATGTTCGAATTCAACTCCTTTATTCACATGGTTAGGATTCGTACCTTTTGGGAGGTTTGGATTGAATACCTTGGGCCGACAATAGCATTTCCATTTTGCTATTGCCCAAGTTGCGCAAGAACTTGTTACATTTTATATGACATTTTGCTGAGACATAGATCCACCTTGTATTTTTGTCTCTATGATTGATTGTTGAGCATGGATCCACCTTGTTCATTTGTGGCCATGACTCCTTTATATTTGATATGGCGGAATTTTTTCATATTGAGCGACCATGATAGTTTCATAGATCAGTTTTTTTCTGACATTTATCTCTCTTTCAGGTACCTTTGTTCGAGCCTTTTGATCTTGGATTCTCTGCTCTCTCCATATTCAGTTGTTTCCTTTATCATGTGTTTTGGCTATATTCTTCCCCTCTAACCTCATACATTAGGGGGCATCTATTATAGATCAAAATGACACATCTCTTCCTATGACCACTTTCGTATGCTTTGTTGCATGTCGACACTTCCATGACGACACTTCATGAAAATTCATTGAAAAAACACCTAACTTGGAGGATCCACATCTTGCGTTTTGCAACTCCATTTGACCTCATCTCTACACCGTTGGAAATATATTTCTGTTAGATAAAACTTTCCAGAAGGAACCAAAGTCTAAAAATTCCCGAAAATACCCTAAAAAGGAATTTTTTGATGTGTACACAAGTTTCCTTAAGGAAAACCCACGTACATACAAGGGTTTCTATATATAATAGTCATGTGCACCTTATATATCCGATGTTTTGCATTGCAACCCATGTATACCTCCTCGTATGTGAATGTTGTCTCTGCAACCTATGTATGCCTCCCGAAAATGTCAAAAAACACGTCTTTTGAATTTTAGGTAGTTTGGGTAGTTATGCAACTGACTCCTTCAATTGTAACTACTTTGTATTTTCCCCTGAATCTTCCTTAAGCATATAAATAGAGGTAGGGAGGTCCATGAGAGGAGACTTGAATCTTTTCATTGTTATGCTGGAGGATTTGGAGCTCTCTTTTCCCACACCTTTTCCCTAGAAGCTATCTCCTTGTGTTGCAGAGCTTGGAGGCTGAGTTCCTTGGAGAAGATAAGCAGTAGAACCAGATCAAGGTTTCGTGAGGTGCCAAACTTGAAGAGAAGGTATACTTGTACTTGTTTTCAATATTAATAAAGATGTGATGTCCTTCTTNTGAATCCCTGTTTATGATCATATTATGATGTTAATCAGATTATTATTCCATGTTTATTTGATTATCATTGCTTTATATGTCGTCATATTGGTTTGAGAAAGTTATTATTCATTTTGTAGGTCTCTTGGAGCAAGAGGAGCTAGAGGAGCAAGAAGAGGATTGAAGGGCTACTTGGATCAACCTTCATTTGTTAAGGTATGAACCATTATAATCTCTGAAACTTGCTTATATATGCTTGCTGAACATTATACATCCACTCTTCAACCCCAGTATGTTGATGGCCTCTTAAACCCTAGCCATAGGATAGTTTCCTTTACAACAAGGTTTCTTTACACAATGTAAATTTTTACGAGCCTGGAAAGAATCGAAAATGGACTCAAACCTTTGATATTGGGTTTAAGGAGCGTGATCAAAGTGTTGTAACAAATGCTCATCAACTTTTTCCATTTTATGAAGTACAAAATATTCATAAACAAAATCCCAAAGCTTTTAGCTATAGTTCTCCTATCTTGCAATTGACTCAAAAAACAAGTGTTAAATGCGCTCATGACTAACATTAAGAGATTACGACAGATAAATTTCGAAAAAAAAGGCACTTTTAAATCAAAACTATAGCATATCAAACCAAAACATGCCTATATAAGTCATGTAAATAGTAAAAAATCAAATTAGTTTACTATTTACCCATAGTGGAGAGAATTTGGAGCACTTTCCTAGCCAGTTCTTTAGCTGCTAATACTGGGAGTTCCCACTGTTGGATTTGAGTGCCGTCAGTTCCAGGTAAGAGTTAAAACCCTACTATTTCTTTTCATAGTCTTTATTTTGAGTTTTGATGGGGGTTTGGGATTGTATGGCAAGCCCTAAAACCATGGAAACGGGAACCGCGCATAGCCCTTGCGGGATACATGGTACCTCACTAGAACTGAGCCTAAAACAAGGTTGACAGGCAGTGCCACCTCCTGTCTCCAATGGTACACAGGCGGTGCCGGACGTGGAGATTTAAAAATGGTAAAACAAGCAAAAATAAACCATTCTTTCGAATTTAAATGATTAAGGATGATTCTAATGTGTGCTATGATTGTTTTTGGTAGGTTTTTGTTGTTCAATCATTGTGATATAGAAAGAAAGACAACATGACAATGAATATGCTTTCACTGAAAGAAATGAGGGTTGTATAGCTGCATTACAAGAATGTGGGCTGCTGAAATTCTTCCAGACCCCAAACATGGTATCACATGAGTGGTTGTTGTTGCACATACTTTGGATGTGGAATCCGGAGCAGCAATATTTTGAGGTTGGGGTCCATATCCTGACAATGGAGGTAGAGGACATCTACTTCTTTACTGGTCTCTCGATACAAGGTGCTCCCATCTCACTGACAGGTTCCCGAGGAGGGGATATTACCACGCGAGAGTTGAGAGACCATCACTGTGACCCAAGGACGAGGACATTGGGGAAGAAAATCCCCATCAGAGTAGTGATAGATAGGCCTCTATAGACTGTCCTATTTACTATGCAGAGGGTGTTCAAGAGTCAGGGTGTGCACCAGGATTCTAGGGCACACATGTTATATGCCATAGAGGCCATGGCACCTACAGTGTTCAACTGGGTGGAAGCCATGCTTCTGATATTCAAAGATCAGCTAAATAAGTGTCGGCAGGAAGAACTAAAGCAGTTTGGATTTGGTTCCATGGTACCACAGATGAGACCTCAGGTGGTCTTCACAGAGCCGAGAGTGTGGGACCCCAGTATGCTGAGGTGGGTCTAGATTATGGCTCGTATAGGAGCAGGAAGGGGAAAGGTGAAGTTCGGTGACCCATTCTTCAGATGGCTCCAAGATCAGATCCTCATGGTGGAGGGTAATGCTTATGCAATTACAGACATCAGCGAAGATCCTGACCTGCCGCTCCCACCTTGTGGATAGTGGGGTGATATCGGTGTGAAGGAAGAAATCTTGAAATGGATGAAATGTTTTTATGTTTTTTTATGTTTTATACTTTTTATGTTAAGTAATGAGACCTGAATATTCTCATGCAGATGTTGGAGTAGTGCGACCTAGGGGAGCTTCTCCATTGGATAGATGAGCTGGAGCCCACTTTGTACCGTAGGAAAATGATATCACTAGGGAGTTAGAGGAAAACATGGAGAGGTTGACCTTAGACATTCCATATGCTTCCATTGATGACCTCCCTCTGAGGCATCAGAGACCTACAACGGGAGTACTGATTCAATTTAGTAGGCTGCTATGTAGAGTATCCCGAGCAATGATGTGCTACCACGAGCATCACTAGTGTATGAGATATCTATTGAAAGCTGACAGCTTCAGGATTTTGTATTGGTGATTTTTTCATGAAATCCTATGTGTTTAAGATGAGGTATCATGACCTATTTTTTGTAAACTTATTCATATATATATATATATATATACTTTTACCTAGTGTTTATATGTCTCTAGCAAGCATACTCTCCAAAAGAGGCAGAGAAGCATAGGATTTCTAATGGTGTAGACATGGTTCAAGTGATAAACCACAAGTTGTGAGTCCATCAAGACTACCATATTGTGAACATATTGGGAGGAAGCTTTAGTCAGAATACCGATGACTTCTTGATACTCAGTGATGTTATTAGTAGTGGGAGCTATACAAACTGCTCCTAAACTGACCAAATCTTCAGCCATGGAATAGAGGACCCAAGCAGCTGAGGAAAGATTCAAGGTGTGGCGGCAAGCACCATCAGCGAAGCCGTAGAAATCCATCTACATGACCACAACATGGTATAATTAGATGTGGACACTAAACTCAAAACCATCTTGAAACTACTAAAAGCACACTGAAATCCAAGCAATATACATATATAGAAGATACTATTCAAGAAAGATCTAGGCATAGTATCTTTTCAGGTACAACCCATTGTGAGGTTTCCCCAAAGGGATTCCATCGTAGTCAATGAGCTTTTTGGGATAAAAGTTTTGACAAGGTGGGCATTTCTCAACACCCTCATGACAATCTTTGAAGATGGAAGGCTAGAAATAGCCAGCGTGAAATTTTTTTTGGGTTGTAGCCATCCCAGATAAATTACCACCACATGCTCCAGAGTGGCAATCATTCAGCACATGTTTAGCCTCCTCATGGGTGAGGCATCGCTGAAGAATAGAATCAATCCCACGTCTATACAAGGTATCATTCAGGATGAGGCAGTATTTCGCATGGTGATGATACGGTGGCGATTGTCACGGGATAAATGCGGTTGAAATCGTTGTGTTTGGAGATAAACAAGAAAATATCCATACCATGGATTGGTAGTGCTAATCAGGAACAAGAATTCATCCAAAAATGAATCATTGGGCTTAGATTCCATCAAAGCACAGGGAAGATCACACATGAGCTTGGCAAAGACCAAAAATTTCTTTGATGTGTCTTTGGCGAATTCCAGATCAAACTCTTGAAGTATGACTATCCAGCGGGAGTACTTGCCCCCAGGCACCTGACGAGTCAGGATGTAATACACAGGGTTCTGGTCTACCAATATAGTGGTTGTGAGGAGCAAAATGTAGTGAGGAAATTTTTGTACAGCAATTACCATGACCAATGCTAACTTCTCCATGCATGAATATCAAGTTTCAAAATCCATGAGATTCTTACTAGTGTAGTAAATAATGTGCTCCTGACCGTTGGGGTTTTCCTGCACCAAAACCATAGCGATGGTAGTAGCAGAGGAAGCAATATAGAGGAGAAAGTGCTTTGAATAATCCGAGGGGTGTATCATGGGTGAATGCGTTAGAGCGTGTTTAAGATTATCAAAGGCATGTTAGGCTTGGTCATCCCAAAAGAACGGGGTGTTCTTCTTGAGGAGAAGCATATAACCGCGCGTTCTCTCTATGAAATTGCACATGAAACGACGGAGACAGTTTTCCTTCCATTGCAAAATTTGGAGTTCAAGGAGATTAGTTGGGGCTGGTAGAGCAAAATGGTGGCAATTTTAAAAGGATCAATCCAGATGCCATCTTTAGAGACCACAAAACCTAGCAGACGTCCTATTTCAAGGCAAAAAACACATTTATGCAGATTGAGCCGTATATTATAATGCCGACATCTCAGGAATATCTCTCTAAGATGACCAGGGTGGTCCTCCCGTTGCTGTGAATGAGTGGCAAGGTCGTCAAGGTATGGTTCAACAATATGTTTAATATCATGAAACACATAGGACATTGCACGCTGGAATGTGGCTCCAACATTTTTCAATCCAAAAGGCAACTTCTTATATGCAAAGGTTCCCCATGGGAAAATGAATGTCGTCTTGTGCTGATCGGTGGGTAATATCTCAATCTGATTATAGCTAGAGAAGCCATCCATAAATGAGAAGATGACACTACCAGCACAGTTGTCGATAATCTGATCGATCTACGGAGTAGGAAAGTTGTCCTTGGGACAAGCTTTATTCAAATCCCTAAAGTTGATATAGACTCTAATAGTGCCCTGCCTTTTATTTATAGGGACAATGTTTGATACCCATTCGATCAAGGGTAAAGGATAAATAATCCCAGCTTTGAGAAGTTTATCAATTTCATCTTTAATAGCTGCAACCTTTTGAGGATGGACTTGCCTTAGTTTTTCCCTGACAGGTTTGGCCATGGGATAGGTTTTAATCTCATGGAATACAATGGATGGGTCAATCCACAACATCTCTTCATAGGACCAGGAAAAAATATCATGGAATTCTTTGAAAAGTGCCTTGTATGCTTTAGATTCATCAGCTGAGCAGTTCTGCCCAACATGAACATCCTCGATGGTATTAGGCTTGGCTGATATGTCAATCGTATTTGTCTGAGTAATTTTGCAAAGGTTTCCTTCAGAATCTATGTCTTGCAACAATATGGGACTTTGGGGTACATTGACAATATCAATAGGAAACAGGCATGCAAAATCATGGTTAACCAAACTGGAGTTGGGGAGGAACATGGATCTATGATGGTGATCCTCCCAAATGGACTCATCCGAGTTCATGATCTCCATAATGGAATCATCGAAAGGAAAAGTCTCAGAGGATAATCTAGAGTAGGAGGAGAAGGTTCTAACCAGTACGCTAAATGGTAAGGGTCCAAAGCCACTAGATGAAGGTCATCAATGTGATCATCGGAAAAGGTTTGAATGGTGTCATACATTGCTTTGTGTGAACTGAACGAGGTGGAATCAATAGCTTGTTTACCCTTAGGATCACAATCAAATGAGGCGATCATATGGACTATTGTGTTATCTGTGTTAGGAAGAGTGGATGGAAAAATACCCATAACGGATGAATCCTTCAACATGCCTACCCCAATCGACTGGTAGTGAGGAGGGGACTGACCTAACATGGGGATGTTATTATTTGTGGAGGTAGTAACATCCGGCATGTAGAAATCAAGCTGGTCAATGGTGACAATTCTCCCTAGATGTAGAAATTGGACTGCTTGGAATACTATTGAAGAGACAACAGTCATGGCATAGAACTAATTTATTCCTAGAAGGAGGTTGTAATCTAACGGGGCATCTACAACTTCTACTTGAATGGAAATGATTTTGCCCCCAAGCTCAACCGCTAGGGCTGATATGAGACCATGGGGATAGAAACCCCATCTGTTAAAGGCCTTGAAATTCATAGGTGATGTTACAAGATCGAGAGAGCCGAGAGATTTCCAACAAGACAGAGACAAAACCGAGGTCGAAGCTCCTTCATCTAGTACCATTCAAAATTTTTTATTTTCAACTACTTTCGTAATGATCTGAAAAGCAAGTTTATGAGGTAACCTACACTTATAGTTCTCAACATTGAAATGAATCAAATTAGTATTATCTGGGTCTAAAGCTCTTAATGTTTTTAACAAGTTTTTGCACTGTGTAGGACAACTTTGGAGTACTTCTAAGGTAGAGATTGCACAAGGTGCCCGAGTGAGATCTTCAACTAAATTATAAAATTGAGCAGCTCGGGCAGTACAGTTAAATATAGCCTTCCAAAGAGTATCATTGGGTGGATGCAAAATCATGTTGAGAGTAGGTTTCTCGTTGGATAGGGGGATAGTAGACAACGATTTAGGAGAACTAGTAGAGGGAGTTTTCTGTAAAGAAGAATGATCTTCTTTCTTGTCTGCAGGTTTTTCATAATTCTAACTTCGAGTCTATAGATTAATGGTATCTAAGGACATCATAGAATTTCCTCTAATGAACTAGATTTACCCTAATTAGACATGTGGTCTATCAGTTGTTGCTAAGAGGGAAAAGGATCAGTGAGTACTAAGGGTGTGGGACTTGATTTTAGAAATTGGGAGATTTCATCTCGATGGGGACACTCTTTTGAGAAATGGTCACCTCCACATAGCAAACATTGATATTTTGCCTTTCTTTTCCCTTTATTGTTATCACTGTTGGTTGGTCTTGGATTCTCCTGTTGGTTTCTGGGTTTTTTATTCTTATTTTTACCCTTATTTTTATTGTTTCCCGAGGTTTGAGTACTTTGAATGGAATTGACCTTGGTGGAAACCTTAGGAGTCGAAGGAGTAGGGGTGGCAGGATTAGGTTGCTTGGAATGTTTTGTTGTGGACAGGGACTGGATTGAACCAACAATCCCATCAACAGGTACTTATGCTGGTGGTTTGGCGAGGTCAGTGCTTGGATGAGGAGCTTGAGGAATCAAGTTATAAACAGTTCTAGACTAGGAATATACCAAGTCTAGATACTGGGCTTGACTAATAGCCCGCTCTTCAGTAAAGATGTCGCCCATAGCCACATCTAGGGCAATTGGAGGAAACAACGATTTGGTAAACCAATTAGCTAATAACTGATCCAGAATAGGCTCCTTAATAATCCTTCTCCACCTTCTCCATTCATGGATATGATTGGATATGTGGGTGGAGGTATTTTGTTGCAGAGAGGTTAAGATATCAGTACCCATTTCATAATGAATAGGGAGCTGAAAGTGTGTAAGAAACACGGTTGCTAATGAGCCAAAATCCACAAACGAATGTTGTGGAAGTTCAAAGTACCACTTCTTGGCTGTACCGATCAAACTTTGCTGAAAAAGTCATAACCAAACTGAATCATCGATGAGGGAGTTTGAAGAACACCAAAAATGGAATGTCATGACATGGTTTTTTAGATCATCTCCTTGCCTCCCATCGAACTTTGAAATGTCCAATGGTAACTTTATTAGAATGGGAGGCCATGAGGGATTTTTTTGAATGGGGTCATTAATCAACTTGGACAAGTCAGGTAAGTCCAAAGTTGCTAGGAAAGGTAAGTGACAGTTAGGTTGCACATACTGGTAATACTGATATGGCATATAATTACCAGTAGGGCCATAAGTGCACTGATAAACAGGTTGTTGTGAGGAAGAACTAACGGAAAATCCACTTGTAGGGGATTTATTTCTAGGATTATGACCTTTAGGACCACTAGGACCTCCGGGAGGAGGATCACCAGGGCCCTCGAGACCACTCAGACCATTGGGACCACAAGGACCACCGGTACCACTAGGAGGAAGACCACCAAACCCTCTAGGGACGTTGGGAGGTAAACCTCCAATGCCTTCGAAACCACTAGGAGGAGGGCCACTAGGCCCTCCAGTTCCATTAGGAGGAAAGCCACCAGGCTGCCCAGGACCAGTAGGACCAAAAGGAGGAAAACCACTAGGCCCTCTAGGACCACTAGGACCATAAGGAGGAAAGCCACCAGGTCCTCCAGGGTGAGGACCTCCATAAGGTGGTCTTCGAACACCTCCTACAGTATGTATAGGTATCCCCTACATAGCTGGCATGTAGGACCAGTGAGGCTAACCCCATGGCATAAAAGTATTAGTAGGGTATGGAATTCCAACATAAGGCATTCTTGTAGGATTAGTTGGATAATTAATGTTCCCTACAGGTATTTGATAACCATAATCTCCAGAAGATTGAATGGCTGCAGGTTGTGCCCCCAAGGGGTGACTTGAACTGGATGGGGGATTAACCACATTAGTATGGGTGGGAGGGACATAAATTATAGATGGTTCTATATTAGAGGCCTATCCTTGACTAGGTACAGTTACGGTGCTAGATAACGTAGGTCATGTCGGGGGTTGCCCCTCGGCACTGGAAGGTGATGCCGACACGGGAATTGAAGGTTAGGTCCCAAGTGCAGAATACCTGGGAAGATTGGGAAAATAAATAACATGGGAGGTTGTGGGGTTGGTATTTTGACCTGGATTGTGTGGTGTTACTGTGCGATCTATAATCAATTAAATGGGTCTAATAGAATCGGCAAGTGAACGATATCCCACAGGAACAGCTATGGAACGTGTTGGTGGTGTGCCCAATATGTCATCTATTTGTCTTTCAATCTCCAGTGCACAAAGAATGGCTATGTGGTATTTTCTACGTTCTTCTTCATCCAGAGAAACTCATCCAGAAGGGTTTACATGGGTACCATATGAGGCAATGGCCTGTCCTATAGAGGTATCCCAAAATGGAGCATTGGGACCATAATTCGGATGGGTAGTATCGTCAACATGACCTTGTTCTATAGAATGGGACGAGGTATTTACTCAAGAAGGTTGTTGGACCAAGGGAAGCGAGTGTGAAGAATATGGTCCTCCATTTTCTGCAACCACATTATCTCCCACTTGGTAGGTGGTAGCAGCTCCTTGGTCAATAGCTTCCATTGGATTTTATCCTGAACCAGGAATAAAATTAGGTGGAAGGCCCTGTACTCTCCTAGAATATCTTAACTTAGCCATTTTGTACAGTTCCTATCTAACCTAGGGTCTAAAAAACTAGAAAACACACTAAAAAATTTCCCTACATAGGCTATAGGTCAAACAAGCACACTTAAAATGATAGGAGGAGTTCAGATAGTCTGGTCTCTCACCAGGGTTATCAAGAAGGTGCCACTCACAATATACCTCTAGGGTATGTGTGTAGTAATCTCCCCAAATGTTGTTTTCAGTGTATGGCTCCAAGCAATATGGGCAAAGGGATTTTCGCAGATGGATAAGGTATCCTAGTAGGGTCTCCCAATATACTCAAGGTACGTGGGAGCTCGGATCAGTAGTATTGTTGTCTAATGCATAACCGTACACAAGGGGCCCTTTGAGATACAATCGAGTACATGAAGTACCTTTCTATATACCTCAAGGGTACGTGAAAGGCCATTCGATATACCGACGGTACGTGGAAGAACCACGCGAGTCCCGGGATGTAATGCAGACAAATAATGACAACTCCTACTCTTAACATTGCTCGAACATGTCTGTGACCTATCACTCCAATTCCTATGTAAATTTTAACCTATAACTACCGTTAATTTTAAAGTGGATGGTTACGTGAATGCATGGTGTTTTGACAGAAAAAGTAAAACCATGCAATATGTGTATGCAAATATTTCACTTTACCATTCAGTATGCCTACCTATGGGAGAGAAAAAGAGTATTTTATTTTTGTTTTAGAACCAAAAATATTTCCAAACAACAATATTGAACACAAAGTGAAAGACAAGCAGCACTTTACAATCTGATTTCTCTTTTCTGAAAGCAATAAGAAGGGGAAGAATCTATTTTCCTAAAAGAAAAAAAAGAAGCACACTACATGCATATGCACTCTATTTTTCAATTTTTCTTAAAACATAGGAAAATCTAACTTAAAACTACCATATTTTTATTTTGATGGGATAGTACTAAATGCAAAAGAGACAAAAGAACATAAAGATCCCGAAAGCTTGTAAATCCAATCAGAGATCCAATGTCCAATGCTCAATAATGATAACCTAATCTCAGTCAAAAAATTTCTTTTTTTAAAGGAGAAAAAAAAATGTTTTCCATGCAAACAAGAAATGAAACTTAGACGCTAATCAAATGTATTTATTTCATTCTATATAACAGAGATGAAAAGAGATCTTACTAACACCCTGAGCTTTTCAAAAAACAAGAAGTCTTTTCACAATCACAACCAACAAGCACAAAAGTGAATGAACAATCAATAAGCCTAAACTAGCTTTTGAATTTTCCAATCAAACCAATCTTTAAACCATAAAATTTCAAACCACAAGCATCAGATTCTAACACACAAGCCTGACAGTGCAGGGATGGAAGCAACTCAACTCAATTTTTTTTGCAAAAAAATGAGAAAAAAGAGGCCTTGGCCTAATCCCTACATGGCACTGTGCTACACAGGTCTTGACAAAGTAGTTTTGGACCAGCACCACTTCTCGCCATTAGGACTCAGGCGGTGACACCGTGTGCTGCTAACTGGGTTCAGGTGGTGGCACTGCTTCTCGCCAACTGCATAAGCGTGGTTCCCTGTATAAATCTGAAACATCAAGGAGAACGACAAATCAAGTCAGAAAAAGACCAGATCAAAGTAAAAACTGATAGATTGAGAATAAAAGAGAGCATAAAAGTTTGAGATAATTCAGATCTAGGCAGATCTGGAAGTTTCAAACCAAAATCCACTGAATCAAATAGCAGATTTGACTGAAGAGAGTTGGAGAAGGAGCCTGGATTCAGACAAGAGTTGAAGAACTGAGGAAGATCAGATCAACTAATACATATATTCATTCCCCAGTAGAGTGGCCATATTTGTAACCAGGAATATTTCACCTTCTATGGATAGAAGTTGTTCCTCTGGTCTGAATGGTTTAGATCCAGAACAAATGAACAACAAAAAATAAAGACCCTCCCTATATGTCTAGATACCTGGAATGCCGCTTCAATAGTAAACTTGTGTACCTGCAATCAGATTAAACATGCAAACACATCAAAGCTACCAGAACATAATCCACTGATGCATGTTAGTGACTAAGGAATCTAACAACATTTACATACGAAATAAAAAAAATAGTAATGTGGGACAGAAATCAGCTTTGCATTAGGATGAATGGAGAATTTTACAACCAATTAAGGCTTAGTGTCATCATGCATCTCCATGAAACCAACACTTCCTCCCCATAAGCTCCAACTTTTTCTCTCTATGCTCTCAAATGGCTTGGTCCAAGTGGTCAATCCAACATCATAACAATACCTCTATGGTTCCCCCCTCAACCATGCACATGAGCTCGTGTTTATAACGCTCAATGGATAGGAATGGTTGGGATATTTGTGGATGAGGTGGCTTCTAAGATCTTATGATGGGGGGTCTCGAGATCAACTGACACACAATGTTAGGGATAAGAGAGAACACGAGGCTCATGATCTAGAAGCCTCGAGAAACCTCTCTTTTTCCCATTTTACCTAGGGTACCACCTTTTTCCTCTTATGGCAGAGCGGTTCAGGTTAAAAATGCTTATGGACCAAAGGCTATAAGTAGTGGCACTGCTTATGGTAAACAAGATACATGCGGTGCAAGCAAGGTACCAGTCATGGTTAATAGGGAAAGAGCAGTGCTAAGTATTTTCATGAAAGATTGACAAACAACATGGGTTTTCTCTCCAAGTCCTGGGATTAAGGGTACATATGTAAGTCAAGGATCTTATCACATGGTGGTGATAGGATTTTGGTGTAACACATCAAGAATACAAGAACTCTATGATATTTTCCTAGCCTTACATACGACAAGAATAAAGATCCAAACAACATACAAGGTGTTAAATCTACTCTCCATGTCTTCTACTAGGGTAGAAACCTTAGTGTTACAACAAGAGACATAATAACCATCATCGAGAATGGTGTACTCTTGTCTAGGGTTTACATGTTTTTTATTATCAGGATTGATATTGACTAGGTATAGTCTGATAAGATCTAGAAACATAGGTGAAGGGGAATATATAATATCTTTTGATCCAAAAAAATCCAATTTACTAAGAAATAGTAGTAGTAGTTTCATCAACAGAGAAAACAACATTCATTCACTAGATCACTACTTTTGACATGTATGTGTTTTTGTCTACTATTTATCATTTTGATTGGTGCTCAGAAATCTATTTTTTTTGTTGACATTGAAGCTTTGATTTTGTATTTTTTCTTGTGCAGGTATATGTGTACCATTACAGGAATGAGTGACCTTGATCCTATTAAATGGCCAAAATCACACTGGAGTAATATTGAGGTATTCTTTGGTGGAAATATATGCTTCATTTTGTGTCAAATTTCTAGAGTAAGGGTTCCCGAAGTTCAGATGTTACTAAATGTTTTATCTCTTCATGTATGAGGGTCTTGGGATCTTATTTAATTTGTTTTTGTTCATTTCCCAAGTAGGTTAGGTGGGATGAATCAAGTTCTGGTGAAAGGAAGAACCGAGTTTCTATTTGGGATATTGAGCCTGTTGCCACTACATTTTTTCATTTGTCATCCACACGTTTTTAGGCCCAAACGCCCATGGTAGCCTGGAATGCTGGGTAAAATATATCCATCCACTTTAATTAATACTGAACTTTCTATATATAAACTTTGAGGCATTCTTGTACCAAATCGTTATTGTATGGTCCTTTTGTCACTGATGTTATATGGTGTATCTTCAAAAATTGTTGTAGTGTTTTTTGTTCCCTATTTCCTTCAATGTACTTGTTGCAGTGTTTTTTGTTCCCTATTTCCATGCCATATGAGTTAGTATGTATAGTGTACATTGACTTTGAGAAACCATGAAAATTTATTATATGTTGTTTCTTTGATTGTTTTTTCTTCTGCTCATTTAGCTAGTATTTGAAACTTGAGAGATTTAGGTGGCTGCACACTAAATTGATGGTCCTCAAATAGGCCCAGGATAAGATGGTGCTCTTCCCAACACTTATCAAAGACTTATCTCTGCTAGGAATCAATAATGTAGCCTAATTATACATATGGAACATTTTGGATCAAAATTACTTATCAAATACTTATATTTGTTGGGAATCAAGAATGTGGACCTAATTATACATATGTAACTTTAAATTTCTAATTGTAACCTTAATATCATGAATTGAGAAACCCTTAGTGAATTTGAGTTCCACCTCTCTTGGAATTTTATAGTCTGAAATTTGACTTGTATGAAGAGGGAATCCAACACAACGATCACAGCTCAAAGTCCAACTATTAATTAGAGATTTTTACAGATCCAAAAATATCTATTTCTAGCTCCCTGTACCTAAAACCTCCGTTCTGAGACTAAGCATCAATATTGACATTCATTGAATAATTATTATAGCTTCTCCCAAAATCTGAATCATATTTCATTATATAAAATGAAATAGAAACAACCAAATTAGTTCCAATTGTTGCAACGTTGAGCGTGAGTTTAAATGAAATGAAATTATGAATGGTTGAATATAGTTTTTGTTGAATAGGTCCAAATATATCAATATTATTGTCTACCTTCAAACACAGAAATATTCACAAGTATAAGACTTCTCATAATTGTTTTGATTTATAAATATGCTTATGGGCACAAAAACTCTCCAAGGTTGAATCATCCTTCCCAAACTCTTCCATAAATAGGGTTCATAAAGATGGAAAAAACCCTCTCCAAGGGTGGTTATTATAAACATGACACACTATGAGGGATGGGGTACCTTGAAGGTGGACACACTTCCTCAATAGAATACACATATTAGCATTCCCTTTCCAAAGCCATTGGAAGGTGAAAATAGTAAAAAAAAAAATCTTTAGTCATCATATTCCTTAAGTGTTTGTTCAGTGTGCTGATGTGACTACTAAAAAATTCCTTTATCAAAATACAACCTATATTTAGGCTGAAATCCCTTTAAATGATGCTATGGAAAATATAAGGAAGCTTATTTACTTTGTTGTCTTCCCATCGATCTCAAAAATTGTAGATTCATTAACCATTTTACTTCACTCAAGTTTCATATTTTGAGTTTTCTCACGCACTGAACTACTGACTTAAGGGTATATTTATTATTTCTTTACCCGTGAAACTATTTTTTACAACTATTGGGAGGTTGATCCAACCCATATGCATGCCGAAAATTAAGGTGAAGGGTAGTATCAACCACATATCAGGCTCAAGAATCTAATATGGTTGGTTTAAGGTTTAAATGTGCCCAACATTAGAGATTAGGGTTGGAACTGTTGGTTATAGTGGTTAGGATGCTTAGAAATACCCTTATATTTTTTATTTTATCCTTTTTAAATGGTTGTATTATGACCAAACTAATGGATTAAATATCCAAACTTTCTAGTCGTTCTTCTTTGATACTATTACATGCCTAATGTTCCTATAAGTGATATTTTAAGGTCTGGAATATGCCTATAATCTACTAGGGCACACCTAGGACTATCCAAAACTGATCCTTTGTGGCCAAAACAATAACAAAAATCTCTAAAATATGTGAATGGTTTCTTCCTTAATATGTGAACTGATGATGAAAATTTATTGCAAAGAACTAGGTCTTTTTGCTTTTGTATATGATATCCAAACACTTAAGGGTAGATTTGTCTTTGTAGGTGTTTCGGGAGAGTTAGTGGAAATTGGAAAAAAATGCAACAAACAATATAATATTCTTAAAAGGTGGTCTAATCCAGGACCTACTAGCAAGTTTGAAATTGATTCAACTCTAATTCTCTCCCTACTTGTAATATCAAATAAGATTTCAAGGAGAGGATAAAATAGAATTGAAAATTATATATGAACCATTATAATTTATCCTCTTGTGCGGGGTGGTATTGTGAGTAACATGGAAATGTGTCATTTAATTGAACATGGAATATGTTGTTGGGATGAGCACAAGTTCTATCCTATCTTGGAAAGGACAAGGGTCTAATGGAAGGCCATGCACACTAGTAAGTGGGGTTGCTTCTATTAATGGATGAAAATATGATTTAGTATATGGTACATTTCCAAATATTTTTGTATCACTAGAAAATGGCCCATCTACAACAAGTCAACAAATTTCCCCAAGAATTTTAGTTTCCTCTAAAGGTAATGGTATATGTTATACAAGTGGAATTAATATGACTGAGGAATTGTTGATAAACCAGTTCATGACCTCATACACCTCAGTCACTTGATAACTTTATTTATGTTTCATTGATTTGTAAGTTGTGTTGCATAACCTTTTATAGATGTTAAATATATTTTTTACTCTTTTGTTGTACTAGAGTTATCTAGTAAGGTTCAAAGGATGGAGGTGTTGGATGTTAAACAATAACAACAACTATTACCTGTGACTCCATTGATGAAAAAAACCATGGTATTCACTCTTTACAAACTTTATATTTTTTATTTTTTTTATGTAGGATTTCTTGATTTTGTACAATGATTTGAATTGATAAGATAAATTTTATAAAAAGAAATTGATTACTTTTAAAGTTTGGAATGTGCAACATAAAAATGGGTTATAGGAAGATTGAAATTTTCATCCATGTTTTCATATGAAGAAAGATGTGAAATGATTTAATGGGAATACCATTATTTGGGTCTGGCATTTATTTAGACAGTTTATGTGCTTCCTAATTATAGACCACACTTATGGTGCCGGAAATACCAATCTATAGCGGACCTCTTCAGGCTATAACAGAACTACAATATTTGTTTTATAGCCATGGATATATGCTAGAAAGATGAAAAGACAATGTAAAAAATTGAAAGGGTTATGTTTTTTATTAGTTTATACTTGAACGTTGGTTATTCGACGACCAAGGAGAGAAAGATTTAATCAGATATCCTTCCAATATGATGAAGCTGCTATAGTCTCGACAATAACTGTCCATCAGATATCTGACTCCGCGCATTGATATCTGACGACAATGTCATGCATCCGATGACTTACATCTGACAACAATTTCGTTAGGGATGTTGAAATTTCGACTCTTTTCCGTCGCACATTCAACACCCAATGGATGCAAGAACTTACTCGATATAATATGTAAGGCATTCAACATTCCGACAGGGTTTCATATTGGGGTTAGAAAACCAATGACTAGGGATGTCGAAAATTTGACAAAATATTGATATAAGACTTCTCTGGACTAGGATGAAGCTCTATCGAAATGTCGAACGGGTTGGTAAAGAAGTCGAATAATTGACATAGTTATACCCTCGACAGAAAAAAATGGTGTTGTAAAAAAACAGACATGTGTCTGTCAAATGTCATACATTACATCTCTTGGATTTCAGTCTCAAATTTTGTTGTGTTATCATAAGGGTTATTGGAGATATATTTGAATAATTAAATAAAAGATAATAGATGGTCAATATTCCATATGTTAAATTTGTTGGTTCTCTTATGTATTAAGTATAAAAAAATAAGCATTCGTGCAACCCTGAACTAGAGATCACCTATTCCCTTGGTTTTTTCCCTTGGTTTCATACGTCTAGTCCGCAGGATGGCAAATAATCAATGGGAACCGACCAAACAAAAGTTGTTTTATGTTTGATACATACATAAAATGTTTGAAGGGCGTATAAAATTAGTTGTGTTACTCAAGATTTCATTTATTATGTAGAATGAACCTAAATTACCCAAGATTCACATGAAAGAACAAAATCTTGTAAATGTATGAAAGATCACAGAGAGTTGTTCATAAAAAATGTATATTATGCAAATTCCTTGGGAAAGTATCAATGGGAACTAACCAAATGAATGTTGTTGATCACACAAGACATACACAACAAGCTGAAAGGGTGTCTAAAAATCAGTTGTGCTACTCCATATTTCATCGATTTTGTAGGATGAACCTAAATTGCACTAGCTTCACATGAAGGAACAAAATCTTGTAAATGTATGAAAGATCACAAAGAGTTTTGCATAAAAAATTTCTATTATGAAAATGAATTGGGAAATTCCAACACTATCCAAACATAATATTCTCAATCTAAGATAAATCAATCTAATTTGAAAAATGGTCTAAAGATTGTACATAATACAATGAGAAAACTCATGCACTGAGCCTCTACATACAAGGTTAGAACCTTGATTTTGATTTTTGATTATCTTGATACTTAAAAGTTACACCTGCCTTATCTCAATCATTGAAGGATGTAACAAAATACCTTGCTGCATATATTTGTTTCTAAACTCGTATTTCTTATATCTCCCCAAAAGGATAATTTTGTATTTATTAATCATAAATGTAATTGGTTACCTGACCATATGGCAAGAAGTTGCGCAAGTAAAGTATTGTACTGCTATGATAGTTGTGAATTTCCTATTTGAAAACATTGTGACAAGGTTTTGTTTCCCAAATATTTTGATCAGCAATCAAGGTACGCACTTTGTAAACCAATAGATTGAAGAACTAAATGATGAATTCCATATACATAATAGAACTTTGTAAACTATTTTATAGCTAGATTGTTTAGAAAGGGTACTTTTGTGACTATGTAATTAAAAATTACAGACTACTAAAAAAAATTGGTACAACTAATTCTATTCAACCACTGAAAAAATAGTCAAGTTTAGAATCGTAACTGATTGTAGAAAGTATCTTCATTTTATTCCTTGAAACCAAGTTTCCTAGAGAATGTAAGGGATTTTCAATTTTCTATATTTACTGTTACCACACAATAAGGAAAGTATTTGACCTATGGAAATCCATTTATTGAATCTAAAGCTTCCTCAACCATCCATGTTTTATAATTCAATTCAATCTTATATCTGGAAGAGAAATTAAATTGTTTATGATTCTTAAGATGGTTACATATTTATGATTGTCATTCCATTAACACCATAATGTTATCTGAAAGAAACCTACTTTGTAGATATTTGGGAAGGATGTTTTGAATGGATGATCAAGCTGAGTGTGTACACAAAACGTGCTAATAGATTTTGCATGCCAAATGAAGAGCACCTTTGTAGGTTTTTCAAGATGGTTTCCATGTTAAATGTAACCTCTATGTGTATGTGATGAGTGTGTTTATGTTGAATGTATGCATATTGTGAATAAGAATATATGAATATTTCGTTTCCCTTATGTTTATTAATAATCTCATATATGTCTATGTCACACTACTTATTCAATGAATCTTTGATATGGCCTTGATGTTGAATACTACAAGATTTGTCGACTGGTAAATAGCCTATTAACTTGAATAAATAGACAAGGAAACGAAAATATAATACCTGGGTTCGATCAAGGGTTGCAATAAGGTACAACAAGAGTATAAACCCCCCAACCTAACTACATAAACCTAGTTTTTGCAATTCCCCATAAATATATCTCAGGTGAGACTGTATCTGTGTCACAGGTGCTGCCGACTAACCTTTGCTCTATTGGGTCGATATATGGGTCTTTGTTGACTAAAGAGGACCTTAACCTAGGTCGACCAGAGGAAGAACTCCAACATCCAACAGGTTTGTGTTTCAAAACTGGGTAGGTTCTCTACTTTTTAAACAAAAGTTAATTACATAAATCTATTTAAAAAATCAAGTAACCATATGACATAAAAACATAACATTAATTACTATGATTCCAACCGCACATTCAAGTGTTTAACTTGTGTCCATAATGTCCCCGTTAATGAAAAGCTCTTTCGTAAGGCCCTTGAGTGTTGAATGCAAACAATGAAATTATAAAAAAAATAGTTATCTACCTTTTTGATGGAAAATTTACTTATTTCTTCTAAGTTGTAAAAATTGTTATGTGCCATTTTGATGCGAAATCTACACACTTATTCTCAGTTTTCTTCCAATGCATAATCAATTTTAAAATATATATATAATCAAAATTAGTGCAATTAATTAATAATTTAAATATACATTTGATAATGTATTATCAAAATAACATATGTGTATTATAAATTCATAATTAACATGTAGTGATTCCATATGTGTTTGGTAATCTATAGTAAAAAATAATATAAGTGAATTATAAATTCATAATTCACATCTCTACTGAGTGATTCACTTCAAAATACAGAAACTTATAAAAGTGAATATAGTCATAAGTTTTTTTCGATTCTTTAATTTTGACATAAAAATGAGTTTAAGTATATTAATCATATGGAATTCATTTAATGCTCCATATATGTTTGATAATGTATTGTCCAAATAAGATATGAATTATAAATTCATAATTTACATTTGTAATGAGTAATTTCCTTCGAAATAGAGAAACTTATAAAAATGAATACAAAGATAATATTTGTCAATGCTGAAATTTTGACATAAAAATGAGTTTAATTATATCCATAATATGGATTTCATTTAATGTTATCAAATCCAATATCAAAAAATTGCAATGCAAACTCCTTATATTCATTGTGTTTCGCTAGCTAAAATATCTTCCTCATCGAAACGTCCAAATGGAATTGTGAGATTCAAGTTATTTATTGCCCATCTTAATGTTCAACAAAATTATTAGGATTCTTGAAGCTAAATTAACCAAAGTATTAATGTTCCAAAAAATTGTTTTGGGTGAGATTTATGTCTTTGTAAGAACAATATTAAGAATATTGAGCTGAGATTTATGTCTTTGCAAGAACAATATTAAGAATAGTGAGCTGAGATTTATGTCTTTGCAAGAACAATATTAAGAATATTGAGCTTATTTGCATCATAATCAAAATTCCATTCTCTTGGACTTATCCAAATCCCATTTATGTCAAATCCATTCCTTGTCCAAAACCAGTTAGTTGTTTCCATCTACATATGGTGTTTCATGAAGAATCTGCCATGTGTTCAGAGAGACTATTGCCTATTCTTAAATGAAAAAGTGGATATACGAGTGAGGATAACACTATGCAGATGCTTGGTCAAGTAGATAGGTTTCAATTGAAATATATAGATATATCTATGCATATCAATGTAGAGGAGATTACAAAGTGGATATCCTGATTTAGTAGGGACCACCGACAGTCTAAAATTTTATATGTGATTTGTAATTAAAACTTTATTTATCCATCAATATATAATAATGAAAAAATAAGAAGGAAGGGAATTGAAGCTTAGATTCTATCTCCCTTGTTTTTTTTAATAAATGTAACAAATACTATAACACAAAACTCTAAATAAAATGTTGAGCATGTTTGGATAAGTGTTGTAAAATATTTTAGCAATATTGGGCTTTTTACATACAATTTGTTGATTGTAAAAATATGTTCTTGGTAAAAAGAATTACTTAAAATGATTGGGATGTATTGATCGAACCTCGCTTACTACAAAATATTCATGCTCCCAAGATTAATTTTTTCATTAGAAATATATATAAAAAAATTCAAGGTGGATGAGAAATATTTTTTTTTGTAAAAAAAATGCCATATGCAACATTCCTTATTCCTCTATGTTGTTATTATTTTGAAGATATAATCTATGAGGCTAACAAGTCTCTAGTTGATATTAGTTTTATATTTAATAATTAGCGGACATATGACCATAACTAAGTCATACCTAAACTAAGGGGAAATAAGGCTATTGCACCCTAGTACCATGAAAGTTGTGTAAACATGAAAACAATAAAAAACATCGAATTCTTAAAAATAGTTCTAAGTGATTATTTATACTAATGTATCAAATTTAACAGAGAATATTCAACATGATTTTCCATACTTTTTAGGAAACCATTAAGTACCCCATTCATCCACAGTTTTGATCTTGTTTTCATAAACCATGTAATTATTTTGACATCATTCGTCCATAGAAAATTATCTATGTGCTTATCTATTGCACCCTAATTTCATGAATCCATGTAATCATTTTCGCATCATTCTTCCATAGAAAATAATCTATGTGCTTATCCTTTTCACCCTAATGTCATGCTTACAACCATTTTGAGGTAAATATTACTATTTTGTTTATTTTCATGTTTATAATGAATTTATTTCATGCTTTGATCCAAGTAATTTCTCACAAAACATTATTGTAAAGACTCTTATTCTACATATAAATGACTCTTATTCTACATATTTCCAGTACTAGTTGGAGAAGTTTTTGGTACCAACTTATGTTACCATTTTGTTTTTCTAGACAATTGTATGTTATTTAGGAACAATGTCATGCTTACAACCATTTTGAGGTAAATATTGCTATTTTTTTTATTTCCATGTCTATATTGAATTTATTTCATGCTTTAATCCAACAAATTTCTGACAAAACATTATTGTAAAGATTCTTAATCTACATATTGGTACTAGTTGGAGAAGTTTTTGGTACCAACTTATGTTACCATTTTGTTTTTCCATACGGTTGTATGTTATTTATGAGAAATCAAACACATGAGGTTGTTTTTGGGAGGGGGGCACAATAGGGTTTTATTTTACATATATTGCACCCACACCTCTTGAGCGGCCTCAGATCCTTGCTCAATTCAAATGGTCAATATGGTCCATGTGGCAATGTTTTACATGATTTAATATTCTCGATCTTTTATTTTCATTGTATTAACTCATATTAAGACATTTGTTTATGACAGTAACATTAATATCCTTATTTTCATTTTTAAAATTTTGTCGTTGTGTCAAGTATCATGGTCTATCACTTATATATATATATATATATATATATATA
>LPNX010330324.1:110795-211809 GCA_001517045.1 Pseudotsuga menziesii
GTCAGTGGAATATATGAATAATAATAAGAATGAATTTAAGACTTGTACTTTTTCCTATAAATCATAGTGTGATGACAATTTAAACTTGTTTCAACTAACCATTAATGGAGGATTCATCTTTTTAAAATCGTGGTTGTGGATATCATTTGATAGTTTAAACAAGGCTCACTCACCACAAGGAAAGGGATCACTTTCCTAGAGAAGTGAAGTAATTCCTTTTTCCCCATTTCTCTTTATATTTGGGAGATTCAATTTGTGTGTTTTATGAATCTCATTAATATTTTATTGCTCTCATTTAGTTATCGTTGTAAAATTGCACTCAATTCATTTACAATTACATTTTCCAAGTCACATTTTCATTCTATTAGATTTCATTTCGGTATGATCACTCTTCAATTACCGTCATGTGTGAATGAGTGTTTACAGTCATCATAACATATAAAAAATTGCAAAAATAGATATTTTCTTTCGTGTAGTTTGAACTAAACCTATAAGCACTTTTTCATGTTTAGGTGCAATCCAATTCATAGGTCAAATTCATTGTCATTAAGTACATTATATACTTAATTTTCACATTATTCATCCACTAATAAAGATTTGAACTCCTTGGGAAACAACATGAATTCAAATTACCTTTAGATTATAGATCAATCTTTGCAAATTAAGTTCAGATGTAAACCTTCTTTTTATCTCTTCTGACACTAATGGGTGGAACAACCCTACTGTTCCTAAGATTATAAGTGAATAAATTAATTAACTTGATGCCTATAGAGGACATATTAGTTTGCAGGAAGAAAGGTTGGGTAATATTAGGTAATATAAGATGTATTTTCCTATTTAGTATGAACTAGTTGAATTAGCTAGTCTTTTGTAAGAGAATATATATAAATATATATTTGTATTATTTCCAATTAATTTTAAAGCACCTCCCATTTTCCATCAATTCAATTTCTTTGTGAAATAATATAATTATACTAATAATATTATATCCATAGTCCTCCATTGAATGAGACAAGCTTAAAATAGTGATAATGGTTGACATCTACCATTTTAATTATTTATAAAGCTTGAATTATAGGAACTCAACTCAACATATAATTCCAAAAAACCTATTGATTAGATTTAGTTAGTTATGGTTTTCCATTTTAAAAAAAATGCCATTATGGACTAGTTTTTCATTTAAAATGAAATGTGCCATCATGGACTAGTTGTCCATTTAAAAAAAATGTGCCACTATGGACTCCATAAGTTTAGGTTATTCTTCAGAAACATTTTATGAACAAAATTAGATTAAACATTCTCCATAGTTAGTCAAATTTTCAAGTATACTAGGTTTAAAATGCAAAACTTGCCTCAAAGGTACATGAAGGGACTTGAATTATAGATGTCGTAGATATTGAGAAAACTCTAAAACTTGGACAATGGAAAAACAAATGTGGATAAAATATCCCTACTCCTCTATATTTTGAAAGTTTTTGTTAGAATACTATACTTATCTACCTAGCAATAGAGGACCTTAGTTATCTAAGGAATTTTGCATTGTGTATTAACAAATATTTCTTTAAATACCATTAGCCATCTAGAAGTTCATATGTTGACCAATATCCCTAGTCATATAAAGGTTATGAGTTGACCAAATTTCCCTGGTCATCTAAATGATAGACGATACAATTACCTAGTTCTTATTACAAGCCCTTAGTTATTCAATAGATCATTGATCTACATCATTAATAAATAAAACATTGTAATCTTTCGTTATTATTAAAAATGAACAAGAACTAATGAATAGTACATATAAGTAAATGCCAGAAAAAAAGGATCGCGGTGCAATAACAATAAACAAGACACAAGATACAAATATTAAACACATTAGAAGAGAGACACATATATAACATGGTTCACCCAAATGGGATACGTCGATAAATTAATTATCAGTCCTTTATAACTATACCATCCAACAAAATGAACGGATACAACCATCACAAGCGTCGTTGCACTTCCTCTTCACTTTCTCACAGTCTCTCTCTCACCATCACAAAGTTTTTTTTTAAATGCTACAATACAATACAATACAAAAATGTAGAAAAATGATTTAATTTTATAGGGGAATTACCATGGTCAAATAAAATGGGTCACGCAATATCATGCACCTATAAATTGGTCGTTCAGTAGCCCCCTGACCCATAAACTGGGGGATGGTATTCATTAGACCCCCATGGGAGGACGATGTACCTCCGCACCCCCATGATGGGATGAGTGTAGAGTAAAAGTGGGGTACACATATAACTAAAAAATAACATCTCGGAATCCAGAAGATCAAGCTTGACAACCAATAATCTGCCACTTGGAGACCGATCACAACAAATCACCAAGTGTCACACTTCTTGTAATATGATCTAAATATTGAACTTGGAAAATTTTTGTTCTTCACCTTTACGATTGAATCCCAACAAAAACCGATGAGGAAATCAATTTCTTTCTAGTTACTAGATTTTCCAACATGTATGCAGGATTTTGGCTAGTATGTATATTTTCCAACTTCAACAGTTCATCTTCCAAAAAAGATATTGTTAAATTGTTCTTGAGTTGTATATGTTTCATAATCAAATGAAATGACGAGTTCTTTGCAATATGTATGGAACTCTGGTTGTCACTATATATAACCTACTATTCTCCTGTTTCTTACCCAATTCCTCCATGAACCTCTACAACCAAATAATCTCTTTAGTAGCCTCTATAGAAGAAACATACTCTCCTTCTTTGGTTGAATGTGCAACAACCTTTTGCAGTTTCAAAATCAAACTTACCGTTATTCCACATACAATAAATTTTAAGTTTTATTAATTTCTTAGGTGATATCTTAAAACAATTTTCACTAGTAGGATCAATGAAATAACAACAAGCACATAAAAAAAAAGAATACAAACACAACAAGATTTGAATCCAAAATAAGACGAGAAAATGCGACGACATCCGATGAAAAAATATTGTGTCATTGTATTTCACTTTCAAATTACAAAATTTGATTAATTTTTTTTGAATTGATAGAATTACCTGTGGGATTCTTGACGCCTTTAAGGTCAAATTTTTTGTAGTATAGAACTTCACCAGAGTAGTGTAATACCCATACAAATCCTTCTCTCTTATTTTTGGTGCACTTGTTCTTCTCTCTCTTGCATACTTGATTGAGTGAGTGTGTTCAAATGAAGGAGAGTGGCTCCCTATTTATATTTTTCACTTGAGTTGTCCTAGGACCTAACAGGGTCGACTTCTCTAACTGAGAGGGCCAAGATGTCTAGAAAGACACCAAATATAGCATTTATTATAATGACACTTGGGTTATACTGACCTGACTTACACTTAAAGGTTTACATTGGTTCTTTCAATGACTCTTACATGACCAAACTCATCTCGTGATGGAGGAATACAATAAATACATCTGAAATATATTACAAAGCTACAATACTTTAACACTCCCTCTTAACTAGGAAGCTATTCAACAAAGGTAGAAACTACTACCACAATTGTACATATGTCTGGTGCGTCTCTATATGTCATAAGAAGCTTTGCAACACCATCATACATCTTCATCATCAATTGCATCTAGATCATTCTCTGTAATATCAATATGTAAGTATTGAATCACCTTTTATGCGTACTGGATCATCTTCTATCAAATCAGTATGTGGATATTGAATCATGTTCTAGAACATCCACATGTGGATTCTAAATCATCTTCTGCATATACTAGCTCATATTCTACAACTTCAATATGTGAATACTGAATAATATTCTATCCACATCAGAATGTATATACTAAAACATCATATGCAATATCAGTATGTAAATACTAAAACATCATTTGGAACATCAATATGCAAATATTGAGACATCATGTACAACATTAGTATCTTGATACTGAAACATCATATGCAACATCAGTATGTAAATACCAATACATCAAGAACAACATCATTAGTATGTTAGTGCTAAAAGCAACATCATCAATAAATGCTAGATTATCATCTGCATCACCATCATAGAGATGTTGGAGCATCATCATCATCAACATAAAAAATTTGAAACAATGTCATGATCATCGGTATAGAAATACTAAAACAATCTCATCAATAGTCATCAAAACAATCATTAGTATGAAAATACTAAACCTACTACATCAACATAGGAATATTGAAACATGCTACATCAACATAGGAATATTGAAACTATCTCCGTAATCATCTCAACAATTAGCAGTATAACAATTGTCAACTTGCTACATCAATATGGGAATACTTAAACTATCTCAATAATCATCTCAACAATCGTTAGTATAACAATACTGAAACCACATCTTTCCCACTAACTATCTTGGAGCAATATCTTGGTGAGTTCTCTAATAGATCCATCTGGGAATTTTGTCTAGCTTACTAACCCTTTTGAGTCAACAAGCCTAGTGAGACTGATGGATCTTCTTGGGGAACAACTTACTAACCCACTTGGGTTAAACCAGTCTAGCCAAACATACTAATCCCCTTAGAATCAACATGCCTTGTCTAATTTACTAACCCTTTCATGTCAACAATCCTAGCCAGACTTACCCTACTCTAGGCTGAGCTACCACCACTGCATCCTTCTACCATATATTATCACTCCCTCTCTCTCTAGAGGTCCTTTGGGATTATGCCAAGTATGTCTCAAAAGTATTCAAACTTAACACGAGATAGAGGATTAGTCAACACATATGAAACTTGTTCCTCTGTAGGAACATACTTGAGCTTTAAAGATCCCTTTTTAACCATATCCCAGATGTAATGATATATAACATGGATATGTTTCATCTTATCATGAAATACATTTTTTTTTGTCCATCTTAATACAAATCTTATTATAACAAAGGATAGTAGTAACATCTATCTCTACATCAAATAAACATGCTAACATCTTGCAAATCCATACTGCTTCTCTACAAGCTTAATATGCTACAATGTATTCAACTTCTATCATGCTATGTGTAGTACCAGTCTTCTTCCTACTGAACCATGTGCTCATGTGTGTTCCCAAACTAAGACAACATCCTGAAGAGATCTTTCTATTTTCAGAACTTCCTTCTCAATCTGAATCTGTAAATACATGTAATATGATCTCTCAATTTGATGCATATATGAGACCATAGTCTAAAGTCCCCTTTATATTTCTCATCACATGTTTTGCTCCAACTAGGTGAATATGTTTTGGATTCACCATTTATTGACTCAGAGTATTTACATCAAAACATATATCTCATCTTGTATTGGTTAAGCACATAAGAGAACCAATAATATGTATGTATAGGGTGGAATCGACTACTTCTGAGGTGTCATCATTCAATAGATTCAAATTTGTTGTGATCAGAGTAGTCATTGTTGATGTATATGTAACTTCGGAATGTATTCTTCTATGTATTTTATATTATTGTAACCCGATGTTTATTCCGGGATGTTTCTATTATGTATTTGAGTCATGTGTTCATGCCCCGATGTTCCGATCGGGAGGATTATAATGTAAACAAGTCATATCAACTCATTGGGTAAGTCCCCACTGTTTAGGGGCACTTGAGTTATTATACACTAATTAAGGTGTAGGCTCGAGTAGTAATTATTAGGTTGAGTGCACTTCAAGTCAACGGAAGAATATAAATAGAGAGTGAGAGTCTCTCTATTTATCACTTGTGACTTAGCTCTCTTGCTCTCTCAAGTGTGGCGCACTTTTGGAGAAGGAAATTCTTGGGCTTGACAGAAGACAGAAGGCTGCTGTTGTGAAGGGAGGTCATCTTACTGTTTTGGGTTCACATCTTGTGGTGATACTATCTTAGAGGAAGTTGAGGGGTTTTCTCCATTTATGGTTTCCCCTCCTAAAAGCTTTGTGTCTCTTGTCTCTTGTGATGTGCTTATGTTATTGCCGTGCTTGTTATTCTCTCAGTGAAAAGATCCTAATATAATGCTAGCTTAAATGATGAAAAAATAACAATCATAGCCTTGCAATCTATCATCCCAAATACTTTTTAGGATTTCTACTCCATATATTCCTTGTTTTAGGAAAATCTCGTCTCGATACTGCCATAATTCAAGACCTATAAAATAGTTCATCATTCCAAAAAATTTCATCTCAAATTCTCCAGAAATATTCTTCTTTCATTTGTTGATAGGATTATCTTCACCTATCAAGAACATATCATCTACATATAGTAGCAATATCATAAGTCCATGACCCTCAACTTTATAGTATAGGTTGGAATTCACTTTACTATTGTTAAATCCTAAGCTGACGAGGCATCCATCGATTCTTTCATACCATAATCTAGGTGGTTTCTTTAACCCATACAATTCCTTCTTGAGTTTACATACATGATTTTCTTGATCACTAGTCTCAAAACCTTGTGGTTGTTCGATCTATACTTATGCTACTATCAAGACATTTATATAGGTTGTATTTAAATACATTTGATGTAACTTCCACTTAATATTAGATGCCAAGGAAAAGATGGTCCTGATTGAGGTGTACATATCTACTAATACAAAGGTTTCCTCATAGTCGATTCCTTCCTTCTGAGAGAATACACACACTATGAATCGTGCCTTGTACTTTTCTATACTACCATTTTCTAAGAGTTGTGCCTTGAAGATCCATTTCGAGGATACTACTGAATTTTCTTTTGGTCTTGGTACTATTTCCCATATATCATTATTTATAATGGATTGGTATTCCTTGACCATTGCATCAACCCATTCTTTCTTCTATTCTTCTTCTTCAAAACATGTTGGTTCTTTATCAACGAGATCACACATCAAATCTATAGAACTAGCATATGGATTTGGATTCTTTGTTTCTATAATGGTTTCTTTTGGGACACTATGCATTTTTTATTATTCTATTAATTCATGAGCCCACCAAGTTCTTCTATTTCATGAGATCATTTCATTAGGAAATTATTGAGGTCTCTCAGGTTCTTTCATGTCATGATCCTCAGACATATGATCTTCTTCATCGTTCGTAACTGGTTTAGGACCTTCTGTATCTCTAGGAATTTCATCCTCGTATTCATGTTCCTTGCCTTTCTTTGATTTTCTAAAGGTTGTATCTTTGTCAAAGGTGACAACTCTGCTTAATTCAATTTGACGATATCCTAGGATATAGATTCAATAAGATTTTGAATGCTCGCTGTTGTTCAGGATTAAGCACCCTTGTAACCTAGGGTTTGGGGTTACCAACTTCCTACTAACCTTGTAGACAATCAGCTTTACCAGAGAATAGAAAGGGAATAGGAAGACATTCTTGAATTACCCGATTATCGACAGTTGATCCAAGCTTGATCTTCTCCCACTCCTATTCTCTCCAAATCTTCCAGGGATGCACCTCTTTCACCTGTAAAGAGCAAATTCTCCAAGTACTATCTCATGCATGTATATATAAGAGGTTAGATAAACAATATTTCAAATATATAATCAAATATATTCATTAACCATGATACATGAAAGAGACTCAACAGAATGTTGGAAGAAGAATTCTCTTTATTAACAATCAGTGAATGAGATAAGAATACAACCCAGCTTCTGAGACAAGGACTCATCTGCAACCAAAGGATTCTGAGTTCTGCTAGTGCTCCAAGACTTCTGAAGATATACCACCATCATAAATTTACTCTCCAATATTGATTGATTAATTCCCTCCCCAAGGCCTTTATTTATACTTTGGGAAATAGAATGATTTCGAAGGTTGGGGTGGTTGAAACAGTTGGGATAGTTAATGATTAGGGAACAAATAATCTCCATTAATCATGTTTTATATTTTTTAAGGTCGAACTGAGGTGTACACGACTATTAATATAGGAAACCCACGTATGACACGTGATTTGGTTAAAGGAAACCTACGTACGCTGATGTATGCGGGTTTCAATGTAGATAGTCATGTACAATACGCAAGTTGGAATGGAGATAGTCGTGTACAGTATGCGGGTTGCAATGGAGATAGTCGCGTATGTAACTCAACACTTAGAAAAATTATGTAGCAAGATGGTTTAAATGTAAATGCATCCAAGTCATGCCCATGTATAGTGTTTTGGAAAACTTCAATCCTAATATGTCCTTTTGTGTACCAACATAAGGAATATTGGCACTTAGATGGAGAAGTGCCATTTGGGTTGATAACACTCACTACATCCTACATACATACCCTTGTTTCCCAAAGGATCTAAATTTTATATTTTCTCCTTGGGAATGTGTAAGTAAACATGAAAACCAAATATCTTTAGGTGACTTACTTCAGTAATTTCTCCAGGAAGCATTTGTTCTACAATTTTGTTCCCAAGTTTACTCTGGGAGATTCTATTATGTACATATACTATTGTTCTGGCTGCTTCTTCCCATAGGTACATAGACATATCTTAATTATGTATCATGGATTTCATAGCTTCTATGATAGATATGTCCTTTCTTCTTGCCATGTCATTTTGTTGTGGATTATAGGGAATGGTAAGTTCTCTCTTAATCGCAACTTCTTTGCAGTACTCATTGAATTCACTTGATGTGAATTCTCTGCAATTATTTGATAATAATATCTTGATCCTCTCTTCAAAGAGGTTTTCCACTAGGGCCTCAAACTCTTTGAATATTTCAAAAACTTAATATTTCTAATTTAACAAATATATCCAAGTTTTGTGGGAGTAGTCATCAATAAAGGAAGCATAGTAAATATAACTGCTTAATGAAGTAGTTTCCATTGGCGTGCATATATCTGAATGAATAATATCTAAGATCCATTTTTTTTGTCACTTTTTGGACAAGGGTTCTTATTATTTCCTTGTGCAAATAATTTGCACACTCCTTCATGGTCCATCCAAACATTTGGTAAACCAATTACAACCTTTCTCACAGTTGGAAATGCTTTGTAATGTATATGAGCAAGTCTTCTATGTTATATCTCACATGGAATTATGGTAGTAGTCATCAATGCTGAATCTACATGTCCCTTTACTTTGTAGATTCCTTCTTCTTCAACTCCAATTACTATTGCGTCATCTATAGTTTTTTCTATTGTCCACATGAGGACTTCTCCATCGATAAAAGAAACTCTAAACCCTTTTGTATATAAGGATGAGATATAAATAAGGTTCTTCTTTATCCTTGGGAAAGACATGCCATCCTTCATCTTCATGGACTTTCTAGAATCCAAATTGTAGGAGGATTCTCCCATTCCTCTGATGAGATATTGGTATTCATCTCCAAGCATTACCTTGTGTGGGGACTCCTTTTGTACAAGGAATGACAGTGATTCTCCAAATTGCTAAACCTAGTCACCGAGGATTCACCAAAGTGCCTTCTAACAAACAACTACCAACATTTTATATCTCATTATTAATTACAGGTCTCCACTGAGTTGAATTTATCCTTCTTCCGCTCCCTCATTCTTCCCTTCTTTGTCCCTGTCCTTCCATTTCGATATCGCAAAAACTAAATGGAAATCATGTTTTTTTAATTCAACTTAACATAAGTATTATTAAGATCGTTACAATATATTCATATTAATCGACATCTATTAGCGCCCACTCCAACACAATGACACTAAAACTTTTAAAAAAATATTAAAAGATTCTATTTTTTATTAATTAGATAGTCATATTTTTAGTCCACTTTTATACATTATTAATAGATTTTATATACTAGCATAACTTATTGAGTTTGTCAACAACCAATGGTTTTTCATCTATGTATTTAAGCTAAAAGTTATTTTGTCTTTTTTTAAATTGTTTATTTTCAATAAGTACAAGCATAAAATTTTAAGTTTCCTCTCAGATATGCATTTTATAGCTCGGTAGAGCTGACACATTATAGAGATAACACATGTCCTTTATAAAAAATAATAAAATGTTATAAAAAATAACATGTCAACTTAATTTAGATTTACAATATTTTTTAGAACCACATATTTAAAACTACAAATTAAAACCATAAACAATTTTTCCACATTTCCTTGACATTTCCACTTTAAAAAAGGGGCTCTCATTTCAATAGATTTGATCCCTTTAGGCCTTAGGTAGATCCTTTTTAAGATGGATTTATGCTAGTGTAATATAAGATCTATGGAGATCAACCTCCCTCCCATATAAAAATGAAAAAAACTACAATAAATATAGGTGTTATAAATAGTTAGATTTTTAAAATGTGATATAATTTTGTATTATTATTTAGACCAACTTGGAGGTTTAAGAATTTGAATTTTGATGTATCAGTGCTCGTTAGCAATGATGAAATTTGAAGGGTTAATATTGGATCTTTTCAAATATGAAGGGTAATCTAAGTAATTGTATTTCTTTTTACCGTCGGTGGTTGAAAGGAATTATCGTTACCCATTCTCTTTCCCTTGACGCAATCGATATTATAAGGTGAGGATGTGTAGTTAGTTATGACTATGAGGTGATGATGTGCATGCATAAAAGTACTTAATTGTGACTATGATATGAGGATATGCATGCATAATAAGCCTTGGTTATTACAATCAGGTGGCGATTTAAAGAGAACAGGGTGTAAAGTCATGTATTTTTTATATGTATTTTGCTAGTGGTTGTCAAGGACAAATGTTGTGAGAAACCACAAATGTTTCAAAGAAAGGAGGGATATTAAATCATGATCATGCCACTCATCAATATGGATACTATTCTTGAGCCATTTTATTTTATTTTATCAATAACCATTGCGGTGCTTTGGTCCACACGTTTTTTCTAACTCACTGTTTCTTCATGTCATCTTCCGAGTGACACCTCCATATATCAATGCATAAATAAACCTCTGCATATTTTGTGATGCTATATGCATTCCATTATTTTTAGTTTCATGATATTGAGTGTTTTTTATATAGTTTCTGTGATTCCTATGAAGGTTTGAGAAAAATTGGGTCCATTTGAACTATAAAACTTTTATTAAACAATGTCACCACTTTATGAAACTTTATATTAACCACATAAGAAAATTTATATGAACCACATAATCAAATTTATATCAACCATCTATGAATCTTTAAATTAGCCACATAAGGATCTTTATATCGACAATATATTAATTTGATCAACAAATGAACAACATAAAATAGTCAACCATAAAAGACAAGATATACCCTCGGGAAACAATCCAAACATGGAGGATGAAAAACCTAGAAATTATTTGAGTATGATAGATATATTTGTAGAGAATAATTCACAACACACTAAAATATTTCCCAATAATATATATAACCAAAACTCTAGAGAAGATAGATCAAAGAAACCTTGCAAAAACATTTGAATCTAACTGTATTGAAATTTCTGTATGCATTGCATATTAATAACATGGCATGCAGGGATCAAATTGGATGCTTTCTAAACACATTTAGATAATAAATGGCACATTCAATAGGAGTAACATGCAATATAACTCTTGGCATGCAATCATTATCTCCCACCTAAGTTGCAGTGCCAACCTAACACTTCAGTTACTCATGCATGCACAACATATGCACCCTCCTTTTTTAATTAGCTTGAATTGGATGCTAACAAGATTGAATTGAATGTGATCTTCTTGAACTAAAAGCGAACTGAATGAAACTGATTGTGAACTAACATAACTGATCTCAATATTCAACTGAATGTATGGCCATAAATTTTGAAGGCTAATTGAATGTCCTTGGTGCTCCATGATTAGTGATATTCATGGTCATTTACTATTATTATCTTCTTATTTAATTGATGCATAATTATTACAACTCATACTTCAACATAAGTCTCATTAACTCAAGTTCACTTGGAGGCATACATATGCAATTCAAATTATTTCTCTCTCTCTCTCTCTCTCTCTCTCTCTCTCTCNTATCATATCATACTCAGAAGAATTATTCCATACTCATGATCATATGTATTATTACCCTGTGACATATAGTCATATTATTAAGTATATCACTCCAGGGGTAGCTAATCCCTAAAGGAGAGTTATAACACTTATTGACCATTACTAGTAATACATCGCATAGTGTAATCACTTTACCAAATAAAGGATTCCACCTCAAAACAATGATGATATTTATAGGACTTGATATTACTCACAAGACTTAGATTGATATTACTCATAAGCTTTTTAATACACCATCACCACCTCAATCATATTAGGACTCATACACTACAGCAAAATCATGTGATTAGAGTTTTTTTTAGCTCAATTTTTAGCATCCACAAACACTTTTAGTGTATTTTTCATCAGATTTTGGACAAAGTTGAATCTTTTCCATGGGATGGCTCTTTTAATGGAGTTATTTTCATGATTTTTTTAAAGTAGGAACTATTTTGGATGTTAATTACTGTCCCAATTAGCGACCCAATGAAGGTCTCAATTAATGTCTTAATTAGCATACCAATTCACATCCCAATTAGCTTCCTAATTAGCGTCCCAATTATTTCTCTAATTATCATCCCAATTAGCTTCCATAATAGCATCCCAGGTAACACCCAGAATAGCCTCCAAAATAACGTATAGAATAGCACCAAGCATAGAATTATATAAAGAGTTATGGATGGCATCATGAATTACTCGAGGGAAAAGAACTGACATAGTTCCAAGTATAGAGTCAAGTATAAAGTCAAGAATTGCACCAGAAAAACATCCAACATAGTGGCAAGTATAGCGCCATAAATTTTTAAAGGAACTATGCTAGGAACTGTTAGCCATTTCGGAAGGTATAACACCATGAATTATTTTTTATATTGAGGCCACGATTTGGGATCTACGCATAGAACCTAAGTTCATATAGTTTCTTTAGGTATCATGGGCCATGTGTATTGCCCCAAAGAACATCACATGCCCTACATAGAAAATATTTAGCGTAAAAGTGATATATGTACATGATTTTGGGAATTAACATACCAAGGATAGGTCTTGATTCCCATGTCATGGCCTATAGATAAAAGGGAAGGAACTATTCTATAACATATATTAATATGTGGCTCACATGCCATGTTTCATTGCTTAGGGCATCACACATGACCATAATACATAATATTTAGCCTCCATGTTTGATATGGTGGTGATTTGAAAGTTTGAAAGGCTTGATATGTTTCTTGGGGATAAGGACATAGTTTGGTGAAAAAACCTAGTTCTAAGTCATATATCTTTAATCCTTACATGACATGTTTGAGGCCTTAATCCAAAACATATACCATGCATAAGCAATATTTCGCATGTGATTAATATTTGGTGTCATATTTGAAGGTTTAGTACCACAAAGATGGTTCTCATGACTCAAGTCATGTTCCAAGTTGAATATCTATAGTTTTACTCCCTAACATGTGGCTTTCAAGTTCAACATAGGCCATCCATGAGGCCCTAGATCATGTCTTCCCTGTGATAGGGATATCGTGGCCATTTTTCTTGTTTTTCACATCATGGATGCTTCTTGGTCACTAGTCCATGGTTTGAGACCAAAAACCATGTTGTTGATATATATATAACATTTTTCTATGGGTCTCATGTTCTTTTCCTAGTAACCCACTTTATTGCAGAGGACCTACATAAGAAATCCTTATCCCAGACATGAGATATCGTCACTACATTGAGGAGGGGCACACTAGGGATGGATCTTGAGGACGATTCGATGGTATACAAAAAACGTTAGGACCTTAAATTGTAGAATTTTACTATGGATTTCATGGTCAATGTATGTTGTCCCAAACCACCATATTGGCCCTTCATATGGAATATTTGGCCTAGAAGTGGGACATGTTTCTCATTTTGAAGTTTAGAACACTAGTCATGGTTCTTGGTGCGCACGATAGTGTTTGGGATATAGGGTAAAGGTATTCATATGTGATTATTTTTTAGGTTCCTAAGTCCATCACAATTTTTCTTTTACCCTTTTATCATTTATTTATCTTGATTTGATGTCAGTATTTCTCTTGGTTCATTTCGTGCACCTAGTTCTCTTATGTCCCTCACAATTAAGTTACACTCAATTGATTCCTATTATAAGGACATAATGTGCAATGAGTTAAATTAGGTTGTTACAGTAGCTAACAAAAATAACTTGTCACATATCTACATTTATGATTCAATGGGTCATGTATGGAAATCCAATTCATAGCACATTCCATAATAGTAAATATTGAAAGTATCATCCATCTCTTACACTTTACACCAAATTATGATTTAATGATAGAATTAATATAGAAATAAGTTTACAAAGATACACCAAAAAATATATTCATTATTAAAAAATTGTTTAAAAGCATACTGCAAATATGTTTATGATCTATGATAAAATATGTGGTTATCTGATTGCAACACTCGTTTACAAAATTCCATAAAAACTAGATTTGATAAAAAATTAAAAAACCCTAGGTCTTCACTAATATGGTAGTGTTTAGAAGAGTTTTCTCTTCTCACATGAGGGCCCTTCAAAGGGACCCCCCTAAGAAAGAGACATACCATTATTTTTTATTTCATTATATGTCAATGGGTGTTGGTAATTGAGAATCGTGTACGAGTTAAGGAAACTAGGTAATGAACAGAGGGTATAATGGTAGAGATGAGGGAAATGAGTGATTATAAAATATTAAGGTGTGTAATCCCTAATGGAACCACAATTTTAAATCATGTGATAATTCAAAAGGGATGCAAAGTGGCCCTTAATGTATTTTTACTAAGGGTTGTCCTTCTTCCATGTGGGATAATTACAAAAGGAAATTTGGAGTAAATGCATGTGTGTCATAGGTGCTTGAGGAATGTGGAATAAATGAATTGGGTGGGATTAAGAGGTTACTTCTATGATATTCAATTAACACCGTCACCATCTTTGAATGGTCAATTTACCTCTTTCGTGTTGAGCATTGAAAATATAGTAGGAGTTAAGGAAACTAGATAATCAAGGTAGGGTTAAAATATAAAAAAGAGGAAAATGAGTGCAAAAATATAATAAGGTGTGAAATCCACAATGGAAGAACAATGTTAAATCATTTCATAATTCATTATTGTTAGAGTTATTAGATTACTGAGTATATCAACAATCATGAAATTGATAGTGAACGACTGTAGTGAGGGGAAATAGGCCCAAAATGATTTGGTATTATATTACATCATAATATGCTTTTTTTTAGTATTAGAAAATAAATATGTTACCATGAAACAAAATGGTAGTACCTAAAACTAATGGTCCACTTATTGTACATGTGGAAGGAGCCACTATCAAGGCCACAACTATCACACTTGAGAAGTATTGGTCCTATCATTTCCAAATTTCACATGGATACACCCTTTGGTCTCATCAAAGATCAACCCCATTTTGTAGAGTTAATTTTCAACAATATATGGGTATATTGATTCATTACATGGAAAATTTAATGGCATATTTACATAGCAATGCAATGATAGTTCATTGGTTTTTTGGAATATGTACACAAAAAATACCCCATTGACATATTGCAATGAAACCTTTTTACAAATACTAGTCCCAAGTGTGACACATATAAGTTCAAGTTTGTTAGTTATGTGCATCCAAGTAACACCTTTGCAAGTTCTAAAGGGTGATTTTACATGCTTGGTAGTGAAATTTAGTATAGTGACAACATGGGTTTCATCTCCCAACACAAATGAATCCAATAAAGAGAAATACACCATTGGCCCATCCTGGTTATGATATCTAATTAATGTATCCATGATCCATAATCATTTTAGCTTCATTATCCATGATCCATAATCATTTGTTTCATTCACATCCTCTAGTTCATCTGATGGAAACAAAAAAATAGAACAAAGGTGGAAGGGGGAACATTCTTTATTTTGTTGAAGAATACCTAGGCTTAGGGAAGCACGTCAAAGTTAGCTTGATTGGACTCAAAACCTATGACTAGTCAAGTCACTCTCAATTGGTATAACTTCTTAACCGTGTCATGCATGTACTCAAAAGAGTAGGACCCAATGTTGATTAGTCAAATTCCTTTTCATCTAATACTTTCGGGATCTACAAGGTCTCAAGTTCAAGTCCAAGTGCTGGAAAATGGAAATATATGTACTATCTGGAGTTACTTTTCAATAAGGTGGTTAGCCCCGAATGCAACAGGAAGATCCAAATGTACCATTCATAGACACATTTTCCACTACAGAAGGATATTGATGGATTGGGAACTGTAGGAGTCATGATGGTAATGTTGATTTTATTTTGGAGGATTTTCATAAGAGAATGAAGATAAAATGTTAGATTACCTCTCCCATGGTGATCAAGGTCAACATAATGGAATTTTCTTAATGACCACTCCTTGAGAAGAAACAAATATTACTTGCCAGTAAGTACTATTAGATTTGGCATTTTCCAACCTGATAGATAATATAATTTGCATGTTATTATGTTTCCAATGTTGTACATAGTAGACTGATGAATCCATGTTGACATGAATGTGTATTGTTTTATTGTAATTGAGCTGAGTTATGATGGGATTTGTTGTTCTATAGACTAATACATTATGATGTGAAATTTGAATCTAGCTTTATTCTTATTGCTTAGTGTATTTTTATGGGTCTTTTAATGGAAATAGATTTTGAATCTTCCATTGATTTAGAGAAAACCTCTGTAGGATTTTATCTATCAATTTATAGGGTTTCATTTGTCAATTTCCATGGTTTTTCTTACTCTACAATAATTTTTCTTTCTATAAACTTTTATAAGTCCTTTTTTTTCTTATTTTCATACAAGTATGCCTTATTTTTTTATAACCGATTGTTATATTTAGGTTAATATGTAAAGAAATGTAATCTATGTCATGTTATTATTACTATATATTAGATTTTTGTAATGTCCCTTTCCACTTGAGGGCTCGAGGAACAACGAGTTGGTCCAATTAATTCCCATGGACCATAGTTGGCTAGGAAATGGGAATTAAAATATTATTATATGCCACCGAGGAGAAACAACACTTCATAAAGTGACATGAGGTAATAAAATAAAAAGGGAAAAAGACACTCTCATTTTATAAAGATAATAATAACAAAAAGTAACTTGGTCATGGAACTCGAAAGGTCACAATTGAGAAAAAAAAGAATTATAAAATAAATGATAAAACTCACTCCCCTAGTTCTATTCCTCTAATTTGTCAATTTAACTTGGATATATCTGAATTTTTTGGGAGGTTTTGGAACCCTAGATGGTGTTGTTTTCAATGGTGAAACAAATCCATTCTAGGCAATCAAAGAAGGAGATATCACCTTCATATTCTCTCATTGTGCTTCAGTAAGCAATAAGGGATTCATTTGAAAGGATTTTAATGGGATATTTATTGAGATTGTAGTCTTCATTTGGCAAGGGTACAACAGTGTTATAAGGGATTCATATTATTAGAAAATAGATTGGTAATATAACATTGTTTATGAGGAGGACATGCCACTTAGTACCCATAATTCTCATCTATATCCAAATATTAGAACAAAGGGGGCACACCAGTTCATGAGATTTTTTCCAAGATCCCAGTCTTCATTTGGGAAGGGCACAACAATGTTACAGGTGATTCATATTCTTATGAAGTGTACTAGTGATATAACTCTACTTATTAGGAGGGATTATCATTGAGTACCTATCATTCTCATCTATCTCCAAATCTAAGAACAAAGGGGGCACACCACTTGGATTTTGTTCAAATATCATCGAGTTAAATATCTGCAAGTTTGGTGAACGGTGAAATCATTGGGTTTGAAGGTGAAGAGTGTGATTATGATTTGCATATTATTTCATTCCTATTACCAATTTCAATGAAATTGTGTGGGTCATTCTAATTGGCAAATCGTTGCTTAACTTCAACATTATGTTATTGGGTTTTATCTTGAGGACTTGTAATTTCGTGGAGAATATCAAGTGGAGGATTCCTTAATTTGAATGGTGGAATTGTTCACAAATTCATGATACCTTCTAAAAAATATCTACAACAATAAAAAACTTCTCTTATGGAATGGATTATTAGTTCCAACAACAACAAACATAGTAGGGAAGGGATCTGTATAGAATTATCATCTTCGCCTGGATTGTGTTGGAAAATTGCTTGTTATCGTGGGCCAATATTTTGAAGAGAGTTATGATCAGTCCAAACCATTGTGCCATGTGTAGATTGGATGAAGAAACAATATTTCATTTATTTGTTTCTTGCCATTTTTCGATATCTATTTTCAAGTTTCTGGTGCCCATTTTAAAATGATCCAATTGTTTTACGGGGTGTTCCCTATTAGAATGCTTACTTTTGATGGAAAGAAAAGGCTCATACTGGGAAGTCATTTCCTTGTTTCATTACTTAGGAATTATGGAAAGGAAAGAATAAAAGAATTTTTGAAAATTCTTATATAGACGCTCTCACCATCTACTACAAGGGGTTGAATTCAATTAAATAATTTTGTGTTGATAAAGATATTGGATAATCGATTAAAAAACTTGAGTCTTTGAGGTTCTTTTTCTATTTGACTATTTGACAAGATTTTTTGATGAGTCATCACAACAAGACTCCACGTTATGTGGGGATGAGGAAATTATCTATTTAGATAAGTAAAAGTATTATAAGCTCTAGATGTGATGCATTTCTTGATCAAACACCAACGTTGATATCCTCTCTCTTTGTCTCCTTCTATAGTTATATTATAGTCTTGGCCTGGACAATATCAAACTTTTGGTGATTGATGGGTTACCATTGATTGGTACAAGAATATTCATGGGATCGAATTTCTCCTCCTCTCGGCTTGGAATAAGTAGCCAAGGATGAGGATAAACTATTTCAAAAAAATCTCCTTCTCGCATGTCCTCAGGGAACATAATCTACTAGATGATTTGTTGTCAATAGAGGCTCTTTTAGTGCTTGAAGGATTTTATTTATTTGATTTTTGGTATAATGGATCTCTTTCTTAGGAACGTCGTGTTCAAACTATTATGACATGAGCTTAGGGGGATTTTTTCTATGTATGTTTAGTTGATTATGGTGTTTTTTTGGGTTGTTTAGCCCTAGACTATGGAGTGGATCCTCCTTTTTGGTATTTTTTCTTTTCTTCCTGGCCTAGTTTTCTGTTTTTATTGGTTTCTCTACGATCTTGTGATTTGTGGGACTTTTGTGTCTATATACTACTTTTACATATACTTCAATAAAGTATATTTTTTTTTTGGGGGGGGGATCCCCTTTACAATTAAAATGCTAAAATTAAAATAGAAAGCAGGTATTCTCTGTCCTAATCCACTTTACAATTATATGATATAAATTTTGTTATTGATATATGTTGGAGGAGCTAGTCGGTAAGCCGACTAGAACGATCATCCAACTAATTCGATCAGCCAACTAATTAGAGATTAGGTCGGCCACATAAGGTTGTGTCAGTTGATCGAACCGACAGGTAGTTATTTGTAACTATTTTTTCAATCATATATATTAAGGCTGTTGAGCCAGATAAGAACTTGGTTCAGTTCTCTATATTGTATGGACCCTTTCACTTTAATATAATTTGTTATTCTACCTATGTTCTTGTCTCTAGTATCTGTTGTGTTTGTATGCTTTTAATGTGTATTATTGGTAACCTTATGTGATCTGTGAGATTACAACATTGGTTCCATTGTCCGTAGTACATATCTGAGATGAATGCAAGAAGATGATATCAGAACAGGAGATTAAGGACTGGTGGGAGCGTAAGGTAGAAAATTATTTGCAGAATTACGCACGGAGAAACATATTAACTACTGCTCAAGCAAAAGAAAGGTCCTTTACTGAAACCCATGAGAAGTTTGTGGAATCGGTACCCCATCTCTTGAAGAAACTTCTAGATGAAAAATCCAGAAGCGACTAAAGACCAACAACTGCTAGAAAAATTGATTCGAGGAGGAATAACAAACCTATCAGAGTGGTTTGAAAAGATTACGGATGACTTCTGCGAGGAACAAGCTACAAAAGAAAGAAATTCAGTGGAAACCATTCAGAAGAAATTCTATATAGACCTTACCGAGCAATTCATGTGTTCCTTAGCGACCTTGTTGTCCAAATTATTGATAGAAAAAGGAGTGGGTCATATTGTCGAACCTCATCCATTACTACGCGAACCACCACAAAATTACAATTGGGTGTAAAAGCAAAAGAAGTGGGAGAAATTGATTGCCGAAACGGAGTGGGAATATTTCCTAAGCAAGTAAACAGAATTATCCGAGCTTTCTAAAGCGTTGGGTAGGCTATGGGGGGGTAGCTGGTCATATGTTGGGGTAAAGTGGAGAGGATTCTAGTCGACTAAAAAGAGATACCATCAATAGCGATGAAAAGTCAGCCTAAAAAGGAATTCGAATAGACAGTGTCACACAAAGGTACGACGGATTTATAGAAAATAGAGAGAGAGAGAAGAGGCTACAAACAAGGGAAGAAAGAAGAGAAAGAGCTATAGCACTACAAAGAGGAATGAATATTAGGGTGACAGACCAAGAGACAAATCCACCAGATTCATGTCATGATCAACAAGAAGAAGGCGTGGAGGAAGAAGCATCGCCCATGGAAGAAGATTTGTGGATAGAGCAGCGAGAAGCTCTCCAAATAGAAGTTACCCAAGAGGTAATACCGCTATCTCCAACGAATCCGAGTACCAGGATACAAGCCATTGTCGAAGAAGATTTAAGACTATGAGCTGGTGAGTTTGGTATATGGAGCCGACTAGACGACGAGATAAACAATGAGAGTCATCTACTTATCCGTCGACTAGAAGAAAGAATTTGGGTCATGCTTTAAGTGTACCCCTCCAATTGAAGTATCCACTTACTTTACCCAACACATGAAGGATCACCCCCCCTACCAAATACATCTTTGGAGAATATAGAAAAATCAGACCTGCAGACAAACAATTGCAGTTGGACATTGACAGGAGAAGTTGACCCTGACCGAATGCTTGTAGGAGAAGAAATGAAAAATAAAACAACCGATGGAAATGAGAGTTCTATCGACAATAGTTCTGCACAAAGAAATAAGCAAAATATCTCATTACCCCCACCACCACCCCCACCACCGCCACCTCCAGAAGAAGACAGTGATAGTGAATTCAACATGGGTCACGGGTCAGCACATATTCCTCTATATGAGGGAAATGAGGATCCTATATGACATTGGTTCATCTACGATTCGACATGGGAGGCAAACCAAGTCACAGATGAAGATAGATAGATGGCACAGTTCGCTGGTGCCTTGAGAAAAAGGGCATTAACATGGTATATGACCTTTTCTGAAAGAACCCCTTGAGAAACTAAAAAAAAAGTCAAAGAACAATTTTTTTCATTCTTTAAAACTCCAGATGCAAAACATCTAGCAGCTAAGAAATTGAAAACAACATCACAAAAACCAGGAGAATCTATTCGCAACTACGACAAACACTGGAAATGCCTCCTCAGCCAATTGGGTTATGTAATTGATGAGCAATTTTTAATCCAATGGTTTCTTGCAGGTCTATCACAGAAAATGTGTGGCACATAAGTCTGGAGACGTTCAAAACATACAAATACGTGCCTACTAAATCCCTACAAGTAGATATGGATGAAGACTTTTCGGCATTCCCCATAGATAATATACTGCAAGAACAGCTCGACATCATGTAGAAATCTTTAAAATAGCTAAGCCTTAAGAGCTGGGACATCTAGTGCATGAAATGCTCAATGACCGGACATTCAAAAGATAATTGTTGATGAGATATCAGCCGACAGGACGTTCGATTTGTGCAAACAAAGTGTTTTTGCGACATCTGCCAAGAACACAGAGAACACACAATGAAATATTTCCCGTTTAACATGAAAAATGGTAAAGCATATTGGTTTCCTATCTCTGAAACGAAGAATCATGCCATGGACGACTGCCACCTAAACCTAAAAAATCAAGAAAAATACCATGCAGTCTACTAGACTAACGCAGTCACACAGAACAATGAGCAACGAAACAATGCACAAAATGATCAGAATAATTAAAGGTAGAAAGTTCATCGATATGAGTGCCAGTTCAACAACTGGCGTGGAGGATATGGAGGTCGAGGTCAATTCTTTGGGAATCGTGACAATGGACCATGTTGGCCCATCCAATGTTTCACATGTTACAAAGAAGGACGCCAATATGCAGACTGTCCATACAAGGACAAAAATGACTTAAAATTCTATACTAGTTGTGGAGTAGTGGATCACTCATTAGATGATTTCCCTACTGTGCTTGATAAAATAAATAAGAAGAAAAATGTTAATGTCTTGTCGTGTGTGCAAAAACATGATATAATCAATACAAAGAATCTGCATATAGTAACCCGACAAGGGACAAAAATTGGGAATGATAATCCATAAATAAGAAAAATAAAACAAAATAATGATTATCCTAACCCAGCTAAAAAAAACAACTATCTAAATATGCAACAAACATATTTCAAGAATTTTCCCGATAAGAAGAAGCTGACGACCATCGACAAAACATAGTTAAAGAACTAATATGTCTAGGACAAACTGATAAAATGGTGTCTCAATTCATTGACCTCTTGTATAAAATAAAACACAACAATACAGAAAACAAACAAAAAATATATGCGGTCTAAACTAGAAGGACAAAAATGATGCCGACCCACTTATCGACCTCGAAATTGAAGGATACCATGTCCGACAAGTTGTGCTCGATTTTGGGTCACAAGTAAATATTATGACTTCAGACACTTGGGAAAAATTGGGTAGACCTCAACTATACGAGTCAGGAATATACCTGAAATTAGCTGAACAGGGTCTAATTAAACCTATCGGAGTGTGGAGAAATGTTGACATGATAATAAAAGGAATATCGACCAAAGTTGACTTTGAAATTATTGACCCTAAGGAAGGATCCAGCTCCTTCCCAGCGTTAGTAGGTCGATCTTGGGGAATAAAAATGAAATCATCAATATCCTTAGACAAAGAAAGAATAAAACTAAAAGGAAATGGACAAAAGGTCATTGTACCTATTCATCCATCCCAAGGAGAACCTTGGACATAACCTATTAATGAAGAAGTTGACATCCGACAACTATATCAGATATAGAATAATGAAGATTACACAAAACCTAATGTCTATGGTGAAATTTACTTAGGCAACCAATATTAAGTAGGATACAATTTAGATGCATAACTATATGATTGATAAGTTGAGAACTATAAAACACAAGCAAGGGGCTGCTGGACAATTAAAAAAGTGCAGAAAAAAATAGTCCAACACTGCTTCTTGGTGTCCATCATCCCAAAAATAATTGAAAAGAAAACTAGGGAATATCCTACCCTAAAACTAGCAAATATAAATAGTACACAAATAACAAGGTACAAAGAAAGAGAATCACTAGTCATGCATATAGAACAAGTATCCAGAAACATTGGTGAACATGACCAACTACAAAGCTTAGTGGAAACCTTTACAAGACAAGCTGCTAGATGGTGGGATACCCATCAATCAAGATTGCAGACATGAACAACAGCTTCAACTTTCTTCATAGAAATATTTGTAGGAGAAAAGTTAACCAGTCAAGCCCAAATACCTATGTTCATCCAAGGGAAGGATCCAGAAGACCACATAAATACATGTGAAAAAGAATGGAAAAGACTTGGGTATTAGCATGAACGTACATGGCCACACCTGTTTCCATCAACGCTCTCCGACTTACCAAAAAAATGGTACAAAATGGAAGAATCTCGAGGTGAAACATTCCTATAGCATGATCTCAAAGAGAATTTTATCCAAGATTTCAACTGTATACCACAAGATAAGAATTTGGTTGAAACAACAAAACAGATCAAAGCATTTATACAACGGACATAAAACAAAACCCTAAAATATAGTTGACCGACAATAAACTGCAATAATATACAAACCAGAACAATACCATAGTCAACAAGACTACAGATGGAAAATGAAAATCCAGAAGGGAAAAGCATTAGATGGAAGTCAAACCATGTTGAAATAACCAAACCAATTTGCACAGTACTCAAAGTTGAGACAACCGACAAAGAAGATATCGACCGAATGACTACAGCAGATTTTCCTACCACATTTTCATAGCTTAAGAAAGGGAGTCGACCAATCAATGAAGCCAAAGCACCAGAATGGCTAGAAGCTAAAGTCAAAACTAAATAATTGGACATCTCAAGTGATGACCGACTAAAAATGGTATAAATTGGAGACTACTGGAATGAAGAATAAACGGCAGAAATAGTGAACTTATTAAAAGAGTTTCAGGATGTATTTTCCAGAGATTACAAAGATCTCAAAGGTTTAGTCCATGAAATGGGTGAAATGAAGATCGACACTAAACCTGATATATGACCTGTAAAGAAAAGACCATATAAGGTAGCTCATAAATACAAAGAGATACTCAAGAAGGAGATTGATAACATGGTTGTAGTAGATGAAATATTAAATGAGGTTGCAGGACATGAATGCTACTCGTTTACAGATATATTCGCAGGTTATAACCAAGTACCAATAGCTAAAGAAGATCAGAAAAAGACAACATTCGTATGTGAATTTGGCTCATTTGCTTACAGGGTTATGACTTTTGGATTAAAGTACGCACCGACAGTATTTTCCAGAATTGTGGTCAAAACATTTCAAGAATATATTTACAAAACATTGGTAGTATACTTTGATGATTGGAAAATATACTCTATGTTAAAAGATCACTGCAAATGGCTAAGGCTTATGTTGGAACGATGCTAACAAATCCAGCTATCTTTGAACATCAAGAAGTGCATATTTTTTACCCCTATAGGGATATTGTTAGGACACATTGTCTGCAAAGAATGTATTAAGTTCGACTTCTCAAAAATAAAAATTATCCTCGACTTAAAATCACCAATGAACCCGAAACAAGTCAGGGTATTACTTCGTCATACAGGATAGTATAGAAAATTCATAACATACTATTTAGATATGACCTACTTACTGGAAGAACTATTCAGAGAAGATAAGGAGTTATACTGGACATAGGAATGCAACATATCATTTGAAAAACTAAAAGGAAATCTAGTCGAAGCACCCATCTTAAGGTTCCCAAATTGGTTGACTAAATTCCATGTACACATCAACGCATCAGGCCTGGCAATAGGAGGAATCCTTAATCAACCAAAAGACGATGGAATGGACTTCCCTATAGTTTACAATAGCAGAAAATTAAATCGAGCGGAAAGAAACTATTTGACAATAGAAAGAGAAGCATTAGGAATTGTATTCACACTACAAAAATATCGACACTACATACTAGCTAATCCATTTATCTTTTATACCGACCACCAAGCTCTAAAATATCTTGTAAATAATCCTTTACACCATGGGAGAATTTTTTGATGGCTACTTGTATTCCAAGAATTTGAATTTAAAGTCGTTGTCAGACCAGGAAAATTAAATGTCAGTCCCGACCACTTATCCTGAATCGACACAAGAGAGGAACCGACAGGAGTCGAAGACGACTTACCAGATGCACATTTATTTCGAATAGAAGCAGTCTTGGCAGAGTTAGAGGAAATAGATCAGTTTTTAGAAGATGAACAAGCAGCAGAAGGCATGAGTATGAAAAACACCAGACAATTAATGCATTTTCTGGGTACCTCCCTGTTCTTCGGGACAAAGAACAATTTTGTTCATGGGGGAGATGTTGGAGGAGCTAGTCGGTAAGCCAACTAGAACGATCAGCTGACTAAGTCGATCAGCCAACTAATTAGAGATTAGGTCGGCCACATAAGGTTGTGTCAGTTGACCGAACCGTCTGGTAGTTATTTTTAACTATTTTTTCAATCATATATATTAAGGATTTTGAGCCAGATAAGAACTTGGTTCAATTCTCTGTATTGTATGGACCCTTTCACTATAATATAATCTGTTATTCTACCTAGTTCTTGTCTCTTGTCTCTATTGTGTTTGTATGCTTTTAATGTGTATTATTGGTAACCTTATGCGATCTGTGATATTACAACAATATATTATATAATAATTTCTCGTAATATTAGGTGGTTCTTGATATATTTTCAAAAAGAATTGTTTTTCACTGTACAATTTTTTCCCTTTTATTTAAGGTCCCATGTATCTCAACTATTGTATAAATGAATATTTCAACCAAAACCTAATAATATAGGAGAAGTACATGATAGATATAAGTTTAAAATTAATTTATGATAATAACTTATTATATAATAAATATTTTTTACAACTTAAATAATTTTTTTTTTTTAAATAATATATATATATATTTTCCATAAATAAAAATATTTACAACATTAATAGTTATATTACAACATTAAAATAGTATTATTGTTCCATAAAATTATAATAATAATAATTATTAATTACATTATAACTATTCTTTTGCAAAAACAAAATCCAGGGAGGGAGTAACTCCTTTCAAGCGATGATTGAAGTCATCTCTACCCAAGTAAAAACATAGAGTGAACAAATGAGGAAAGTTTAGTAAGCCTACTCCCATTTTATTTTTGTTAAGACTAACATCTAGACAAACTCTCTCTAGCCCCCACCACTTGGTAGCTCACATGTTGCTCCGTAGGATTTGACTGTATTCACAAATGCTTTCCCCATCAAACACACACTGTCATCGTGACCACCATCTCTTTCATCTCTACTACCATCTCTGTACCTCTACAACTATAGATTCTACTCCTACACATCTTATATCACAAGTTTAGGTTTCCTATGGCATCCTTGTTTGTAAATGATTTAATTTATCTTACTCTATCCAAAACTAGGAAATAATATCCATGTACTCAAAGCTACAAAGATCTCATAACATTTATCTCATTCTAGTTTTTAGTTTTTGTGAAATAGTAGTTAGTGGAAAATTGGATATGGGGTTTGCAGCATTTGGAAAATCATGTACCCTCTAGAATAATAATAACATACATCACTCTAGATTGACCTCGACCATAACAAGGAACATATCCACTAGGGGCGCCTTCACATGGATTCAAAGGTATTTCTCCACTAGGGGAGCCTTGAAATGGATTCAAAGGGATTTTTAGGATTTGGTGGAGGACCAACACATCATAATGAGTGACCCTCATTGGATGCCCTTATGAAATAATGTTGGAAAACATTCAGAAATCCTATTATTACATTCAAACGTTCTCTCACTCCCAAATTTACATGCATTGGACATTGAATTTATTTATTGGTTCCAATTTACAATTGGAGAAATCAATGACGGAAACCAGCAAAGCACAAAGGCTCTCTCATATAGAAAGGAGGAGAAACACTCAAATCAAATGTATTAAGGAATAAAGGTTACATATATACCTAAGAGATAAGAAAATCTAGATCCAATAAATGTGGATTCGATCCTACAACATTGGATATGTTTGAACAAGAAACCTAGATATCGAAAACGTACAAATATTTTTGCTGCATTATATCTAACATCCTCCCTTAATGCAGAAATGTATTCTTGACAACACCTACTTTCTTCCTAAGATATTCAAAGTGGATCATTCCAACTAGTTTAGTAAAGATATCAGTGATATTCTCACTTGTACTATAATAGATGAGTTCAATTTCTTTAGACTCAATATTTTCTCTAACAAAATGATGATGCAGCTCAATATGTTTGGATCTGGCATGATAGACTTGATTGTGTGCCAGGTTATTTGATCTTTCATTGTCACACTCGATTCTAGTGGCTTATTTTTTTGTGTTCCAACATCTTCAAGAATGCGCCTCAACCAAATGGCTTCACAAGTATCACTAGTTAACACTTTGTATTCTTCTTCTATGGATGAGAAAGAAATAGTTTCTTGTTTCTTACTGCTCCATGATATGAATCCCAAACCAATGTTGAAAGCATATCCAGAAGTGGATTTTATGCCATCAGGATTTCTCTCCCTATCAGAGTCAAATTAACCTTCCAACTGAACATCAGATACATCAATATATAAAAGACCATAATTATAAGTTCCTTTTAAATATCTTAGGACCTGGTTTGCATCTTTCCAATGTGTTTGACATGGATAGCCAAGAACTAACTAAGGATGCTAACAGAATATGATAGTTTTGGCCTTGTAGTAGTGAGGTAGTTTAGACTACCCACTAGGATGATACAAAGTACCATCAACTTCTTTATATCCATCACTGTTGAATAATTTGACATTTTGATCGAAAAGAGTGGATACAGATTTGCATTCACTCATTTGAAATCTGTCAAGGATTTCCCTTGCATACTTGCTTTCAGTGATGAATGCTTTACTAGATTCTCTCCAAAAAGCAATGCCTAAACAATAATGTAGGTCAACAAGTTCCTCCATTTCAAATTCCTGTGAAAAATTACTTTTAATATCTAAAACTAATTGATATGCTCCACTTGTAATGATAAGATCATCCACATATAGGGATATCAAACAAACATTTCCCTTTTTATCTTCTTTAATATATAAACTTGAATCATTTTACTTTTGAGATAACCTTGTTTTTTAAAGAAGGTGTTAATCTTTATATACCATGATCTAGGAGCCTGTTTTAGTGCATATATAGATTTCTTTAACCTGCACACAAGCTACTCATGTTCTTTCTGTACAAACCCTTCCAGCTACACTAATTATACTTCCTCTTTTAAATCACCATTTATAAAAGAATATTTGACATGTAATTGGTGTATTCTCTAGTTATCTTTAGTAGCTAATGTAACTAGCAATATGATAGTATTTAATTTAGCTACTAGTGCATATGTTTCTTAAAAGTAAATCCCCTCTTCCTGAGAATAACCCTTTTTAACTAATATTTTCTTGAAATTTTCAATACTACCATATGCTTTAAGTTTATATTTGAATATCCATTTTGATCAAATGGGTAGTTTATGTTTGGTTAATTCTACTAAATCCCAAGTTCTGTTTCTGATAATAGAATTATATTCTTCATTCATTGCATTTACCCATTCTTCCTTATCTTTGGCTTGTTCATAATTTAATGGTTCTATGACATTAATTATACTAGTTATCAAGGAATAATATATAAACTTTATTGGAGGATGATTTTGATGAGTTGACCTTGTAGGTACTACAGTACCCGTTGAAGTTCCATCCATGATTCTTCTATCTTTTCTTGTTTCATCATATGAGGTAGTATCACTCATGCTTGATTCTTGTTCTTGAACCTGCTGATGTTGTTGCACCTACTGCTGTTCCTACATGTTTTGAATAATTTTATCTATTTTTTCATGCTCATCTAGGATCAGTTTTTCATCATCATTTTTCATCCTTTTACACATACCTGTATTTTCATGAAATATAACATCTCTACTAATAATCAATTTGTGTGAACTAGGATGCAACAATTTGTATGCTTTCTGATCATCATAGTAGCCAACAAAGATACATTCTATGGATTTTTCAACCAATTTCCTTATGTCATATTTAGGTATTTATGAAAAATCCCTAGAACCAAATATTCTGAAATGACTAATTTTAGGTTTATAGCCATGAAAGACTTTAAAATGGATTTGAATTTCTAGTTTCTTTGTTGGACTCCTATTCTTTAAGCACAAAACAATATTAATTTCTTCAACCGAAAATCCATTAGAGATGTTCTTACCTTTGAGCATGCTAGAAGCACATTCTGCCAATGTTCTGTTTCTCCTCTCAGCAACTCCATTTCTTCGAGGTGTATCAGTGACTATGAATTGTTGTTGGATTCCATTTTTTTATAGTATCTTTTAAAATATCCAGAAGTGTACTCACCACCTTGATATGATCTAAGTATTTTAATGTATTTACCTATATTCTTCTCAACTTTGATTCTGAATTCCTTGAATCATTCGAAAACATTGCTTTTCCTTCTTATGAAGTAAGCACATGTGAACCCAGATCTATCATCAACAAATATCAGAAGATACCATTCACCACCAAGTGATATGGTTTGCATAGGTCCACATACCTCAGTGTGTATTGGTTCAAGGAGTTCAACCTGTCTCTTCTCTTCATGGTTCGTAAATTCATTTCTGTGTTGTTTTCCAAGTGCACATGCATCACATTCAATATTATCATTCTTAATGACAAGAAGACCCTCAACCATCGAATTTTTCTGTAATAACATGAGATCATTATGATTGAGGTGTCCATGACTTTGATGCCACATTTCAACATATGAAATAGTTGATGCTGCTAGTTATTGATGGTTTTCCTTGATTGCATCCATCTTGTACAATCCACCAAGTCTAGATCCTGTAGCAATAACCTTGTAGTGATCTTGTACATATTTCACATGGCACTTATATTTATCAAATTAAACTTTCATATCATTATTGGTGATAACATAAACATATATTAAGTTCTTTTTTATGCCTGGGGCATACATCACATTATGTGTTTGTTTAACTTGTCCATCAGGTAGGTTAACACTTATCACTCCATAACCTAAGACTCTGTGAGACCTGTTATCACCTAGATACATGTGTGTGTCATCCAAATTTTCATAATAATTATAGTCCCAATATCAATTATCATACATGTCGGAAGATGCACCTGAATCTATGAACCATGCATTTTCATCATCCGTCTCAACAGATAAAGGATTCAGATATCAACAGTCTTAGGTTTTTAAATCCATTGAAATACGAGGTGTCTTTTCTAACATAATTTCCATTATGTTTTCTGTATTTTTTATTGGAACCATTGCTTATCTTCCTAAAACAATATTTAGCTATGTGACCTGATTTTCCACAATAACGGCATACAACATCTTTATTAACACTAGATTCATTGAGTGACATACCTTTGTGTCTTACACAAAACTTGCATCTGTGTGGATTCCAGTTATTCCCTATGTGTGGGTATCTTCCTCTTTCCATCAACACCTGATCTGAAGTATGAGATTCGGGGTCATACATATTCATCCTTTCTGCTTCTTGTATCAGGATTCTGCTGAGCTCTCTAAATATAGGAGGGGTTTGTCTTGCTGCAAGAGATGAGATAAATAGTTTGTAATATGGAAAAAGACCTTTTAATGTGATAGATACCAAATCCGTACTATATACTTCTTCTCCTATGTCACCCATATTATCTCTGGAATGTTTGATGCGGGATAGGTATTTATTCATAGTTTCATTCAAATCCATCTTGATAGACAATAATTTGGTATTTAAAAAAAAAATTCTATTAGAGTCATACGTCTCATACAAACCTTTCAGTTTGTCCCATGTGTCTTTGGACATCTTGCAATTTGTAATTTGAGGTATTATGTTGTCGTTTACATACATACGAATCAACACCTTTGCTTGGGTTTCCTGGGAATTCCAATCTAAGAGTGAAAAAGGATTTGTAGGATTTTGTTCATCCCCTCTCACTATTTCCAACAAATCTAGAGATTCAAGTACAATAATTAGCTTGAATTTCAAATTTAAATAATTCTCCCCAGTAAATTTTGATGCTTCAGTGATATATAAATCGGCCAGAGACATGTCCACCATTTTTACATATATTAAAGGAAAATAATTTCAACCAGATAAGAGAAGAAAAAAAATGTTGGCTCACCTCCTCCACCATGAAACAAGGAAATAGTTCGGCGCTCTTTTCTTTATCCATATTAGTGCCGAGAAAAAATGGTCTAAGGAAGGTCCTTACGGCTTTGTTCTCTCTTTGCTGGAGGGTGATGTCAATGCACAACATTTATTGGTGGAGTAGCCAGATATGCACTTGAGGCTATGGGAGAAGCATCGTTGTGCTTTGAATTCTTGCTGAAAAACTAGTGCATACTTTCAATAAAAAAAACAATTACAGGCTGGATATAAAAAAATTACATGTGAGTTCTTATAATTCTTTATTCTACAGTGATGGATTTCAGTGATCAGTTTCTCCATAATAATACCTTTTATTGGAATGGTGTCTACGGTGATGGAAGCAATTTTTCCACATGAAACAAAACAAAAATAAATATCATGACTAGCACTCCTACATCCATCTCTCCCTTCAAGAATTTAACGTCAGCAATTTTAGATTAGAATTAAAATTCAACTATTTTTCTTCTCCACCACAAATAGGAATTGAGCCAAGGAGCTCCTCCACACACGCTTAATCACAACAATTTTTGCTTCCCTCATAACAGCACTCAACTTGGATCTGATACCAAATTAGAGAGACCAATGATGGAAACCAGCCAAGCACAAAGGCTTGCTGAGAGAGATAGGAGGAGAAAAACTTGACTTGGTTGTATTAAGGAATAAAGGTTACATACATAGCTAAGAGATAATAAAATATAGATCCAATAAATGTGGATCAGATCCTACAACATGGAACTATTTGAATAACGAACTTAAATATAGAAAACATATGAATATATATTCTGCATTATATCTAACATCTACTCCTCCTCTGGTTAGTATTATACTTAAATAACCCATTTCCCATTCAGTATCAATACCCTCAACATCCGTAGATTTTGGGGGACGGTCGACTAAATATTGAAAGGTTTATTTTTCAAATTCCATTGGGTTCTATTTCCATTTGCATTCAGTGCATGAATTTAAGGTCAAAAATCTTCATCAATATTGTCTTTCAAATGGTTTATAAACCCTAGTCTTGCAAATGGAAACAATACTCTCTTAAAAAGTAGAATCCCTACCATCGTTCCTTCTAATTCTCTTGAATGAGAGCATCATTCCGCTTCCATCAGAATTTTCCTTGAGAGAAATATATCAAACCTACTCATAAATACTGTCATTGCAATCATACATTATCTCACTACTAAAAAATGCATTCAAATTCCCGCTTTGAATGGAGAAATGAACCCTTCAATGTTTGTGACCCAAATTCAGGTTGAGGAAATTGTTTATAAGAAGAATTCATATTTAGTTGTCATTGAAGAGGAGAAAGGAAATAAAAAATCACATTCATATGTGTTGTGTTCATTCTTATTTGTTATTTTGATCAGCAGGCTTTGGTCTTTATTTTCCCTATGCAAACATCCACCCTCATCTAAGTTTTCCATTTGTTTACTTCAAATCAACATGGAACTAGCTCTTGGTCCAGCCTCCTATGCAACATACAATTGATTGTGGTTGTGTGTGTCTATCACCATGTTTTGCACTACATAGAAATGAAAATACATTTGGCTATTGTATTACCATTTTCCTAACTACAAATAAGAGAAGATCGATGACACTGAAGACCAATCCTCTATTTTCTTTACCTAACACCAACGCTGTAGTTTATACTCCTCGATTTTCTCTGTAAACATCGATTATGATGTTTGTGCTCTTATAGATTAAAATGAATCCTTAAATTACTTGAATATTAAGGTATGATTAAGAAAGTTCCAAATAGAATATAGTTAGTCTACAACCACTACCGAACTGTCTGAAATGTATATGTTTTGTTCTTCTATAATATTTTTATAAATACAAAGAAAATATTAGATGTCTAATTCCTTATCTGTTTGCGCATCTATCAAACAAGGTGCAACTGCTCTGCAATTTTACAATTCTCTATTTATTGATGGGTTCCTGCACTGAACTTTTCCATTAAAGAGAATTACCATTTCGAACCTTCTCTATTATAGGTTTTATTTTTCAACATAGATCCTTATTTATTTTTGAATTTGGATGAAAACAACTTCTGGTTTGGTTGCATAAGTCATATTTCCTAGATAGGAATCACAAAAAAATTATGTTGTGTCATTTTCTCATTTGTAGACTGAGCCATTGGAATATATGAAGAAAAATAGGAATGAATTTAAGCCCTGTATTTTATCATATGTATCATCGTGTGATCCTAACACCCTATCATGGATCCTAGCTTTAGTGACTATAGAGAAGATTAATTCTAAAAGGATGAGTTTAAGGGTGGTAGAACTTCGATGGATGGGAAAGGGTATTCAGGTGGAAAAGATAGGGGACATGAGAACTACACTCGGATCACTTAGGTTGCATAGCCTAGATAGGATAAAAAATGAGAAAGGTCTTCTGAATCATAATTATTTCTTGTGATTCATAACTAAAAACCAAAGGATCCTTATTCCCATTTTCCATGATTTTGGTAATATTAATAATTCCAATTACTCTGCAACACATATCTACATGTATAAGATATAGAGGAAGTGACAATATTGTTTACCTTACCTAATTTCACTCCAATGTATTTACTATAAATTAAATGTATCATTCTTCTTGTTGAAATTATGTTTTATTATATTTGATTATCTTATAATTATATTTTTTAATTCAATTTAATTGGAAAATAAGTGATCATGGATATTAACACTAGGGTGGGAATAACTTGCAGACTAATGAATGGGGTGAAACCTTTTTCCCAAAAAAGATAGAGTAAGTGATATCTCTTGGGTGGTTTTGGTTTTTGAGTATATTCCTTCAAACATCAACTTACAAGGGAGGTCAGAAAGTTAATAGTTGGAATATACACCCCTTGGAACATGATAAGAATACCTATTCAATACAAGATTTTAAAACTTCCATTAAAATAAATTTGTTATCGGTATTCATGTGTCTCCAAACAAAAATATGTGCACCCCAAATATTTTTTCTAATCAAAGTATTTAAAACCTTGATCAAGTCTCAATCTTGATTAAGATCCTATCTTAATCGAAATTATATCTAACACACTTAAAACCTTGATCGAAAAAAACTAGAAATGTGTATGTGTGTGTGTGTGTGAGAGAGAGAGAGAGAGAGAGAGTTACGACTAATTTTACCACACAGGGTAGATCACATATTGATGGCCTTCCATGTCCCTCTGCAGACTCTTTGGACCCCATGGACTATTTTTGTACCTTTTATGTTTCCAAGATCATCCCTAAAAACATGCATTGTTTTCCATACGTGACTTTTAAACCCATTATCGCGTATATACGCAGATATAACCCTTAAACCCGTGTACATCGGGATGTGTGCAAAAGGCCAAACATTTTTGGATTTTTCCTTGATGTGGATCTGAGTCACTTGTCTGTTGGCCTTCCATATGCCTTGATATCACTCGGATTTGACCTTCCATTACCCCATTGAAGCACTATATAAGGAACCCTTTGGATACATTGAAAGGGGAGGAATTGAAGAGCAAGAAAACTATATTCCATTTATACCGTAGCTTATACTTGAGTCTACATCCCTTTTTCCCTTGCAAAGATATCAGACATGCCATAATGAACATGACTAGACCTTGGTTCTTTGCTTGGGTGTTGTCTGATAGTGGTTGTGGAGTCTGGGGGTTGTAGAGTCTTACTTTTTATTTCTATCTCATTTAATTAAAAAAATACAAAAAACATATGCTTTTTGCATCATTATGCATTGTTTGCATTTTTGCATTTGCATGGTACTTGCATTAGGTTTGCATTGGTACTTGATTAAGTACTTGGCATGTTTGATATCCCTGCACCTGAGTGGCACATTATGTTGAGTCAGAAGTTGACCCTAGCACTACGCCTAGGGGAACTCCTATTCCTTTCCATGCGGAGATATTTGGGAGCACTAGTCACATTTCACCTTCCATCACAGTGGTGGAAGCAACCTCACATGTCCGTCCTACACCTAGTGTTAGTAATCAGATGCAGATACCAGAACCGAAATGAGTGACAATTGGTAACACCACTTACATACCTTCACATGTCCCTTTGTCCTTGAACCCTACTCCTTCAAATGCCTTTTTGACTACCCTTCCTCCCCCTCATTCACGTGGTCCTTCGGGCCAAAATATCACTACTAGCCATGTTCGTACTGCGACTGCTCACATGCTAGTATCTTAGAGTCAAGTGCCTCTTGTTGTGTCAGGAGGTCATATCCCTATTTCTAGATCTTCTCATGGTCCATATCAAGGAGATCCCCATATCCCTAAGTATGAACATTCTCATGGAACATCCCATGGGACACCTTTTGGAGCTTCTCATGGACATTCTTATGGACCGCAGTATGGACAAAGCTATTAACCCTATGGGTACGGGTATCAACAACCTGCTTACTTTTCCAATTATGGCTTTGTAGCACCACATAATCAAGGTACACCACATCATAATGCTTCCATTTAGCCCTATACGGGTCAAATGGGAGGGTGTTATTATGGCCAAGGCCATGGTATTTATAGAAATCATCCTTACATGAACTAGAACTATCAGGGAGCATGGCATAGAATGACTCAAACTAGGCTCCTTTTCGTTGCAATGTTGAACTTACCTAACTTATCAAGACTTATGAACGATCCGGTATCTCATGACCCGGCCTGGCTGACCGTCCCTATCAAGTTTCCTTCAGACATTCCCAAGTTCAAGGGAAAAGATAGAGAAGATCCTATTGAGCATGTCACTACTTTTCACCTTTGGTGCTCATCCAATTCCTTACATGAGGATTCAATCCATTTGAGGCTATTTCAACGCACCCTCACCGGAATTGTAGTGAAAGGGTATATATAGTTACCAAGGGGGGCATACGTTTTATTTGATGACCTTTCCATGACTTTCCTCAATCACTTTCAGCTACCCGTATGTCAAATGTTGGTACCAAGCTCTTGTTGACAATTCGGCAAGACAAATCCACACATATCTTAAATCATATTCAAGAATGGGGTAGAAGAAAGCGGTTGATTAAAGCCTTTATACCACCAGAATTTCTCCTTGAGTGGTTCCTCAAGTCATTGTTACCTTACATCATGAAGGATGTTTCAACATCTGGAGTCCAAAACGAGGAACAAGAAATATTTAGGGCACACAAGTTGGATTTGATCTACGCTCAATCTAGACTTTTGTACAAGATTATACCTAATTCTCTGCAATCTAGTTTCAATCCCAAGATCAAGCCTGGGCCACATGTCGATGGAATTGTGGGTTGTACAAGTACCAAACCTGTGGATTCGGTTGTAAAACAAGTGAACCAATTGTCAATTAATCAATCCATGTCAGGACAAGCCACAACTTCATCTCAACCTACCCAAACAGAGAGTGTACTTTCTGTGCAATCATCAAGCTAGAAGGGAAACCAACAGCTTGGAAGGAATAAGAAAAAAGGGAAAAATAATCGTAAGGGTGGGAATAAGAATGAAAATGCTAATTATAATGATAAGAACACTCGTAATGTTGGGTGGGACAAGAAGAGTAAACGTAAGATAAAGTTTCCTTGCAATTTATGTAAGGAAGACCACCTCACTCACTTGTGCCCTCATATGGAAGATGCCTTGAGGTTCATAGCACAGGGCCCAGTCGTGCTAACTAATCCTTTACCCAAAAATCAAAATATGAACTCAAGGACCATTGATCCTCATTATGAATTAGGTGGAGATCAAAATCCATTGGAGGCCAATACTCTTCATAGTTGTGTTAACATGGTGCACACCACTAAGGTTGTGACTCATGCAAAGGATTATGGTTCATCATAACCAGACCTTGGAAAGGAACCCTCTCCACCCGAGAGCCCTTTGCGTATCGAAAAACCTACGGATAAACCTAAAGTTGCACCTTGCATTCCTAAGGGAGTCCTAAAGCATTCAGAGAACAATACTAATTCCTGAGCCACCCAAAACTATTCCATTGTCGAGGATTTGGGCCAAACTCCTTATGCGATGTCCAGGCTTGAACTACTTCAGAATTGTCCTTCGTAGAGGAGATCCTTGCTTTCTACTCTTGGGGTTGATGATGATAACTCCTTTTCCATTATAAAATTTGAAACCATGGGACTACAGCCTCACTTGCCTTACTACGTGTCTCTTTTGATTCATGTAGAATGTCTTAATATCACCGTTAAACACATTGTGATTGATGAAGGCACTGTTGCTTCCGTGATGTCTTTATCATTTTGGAAGGGTTTAGGTTCTCCCGAGTTGTCTCAATCTGCTACTATGTTGACGAATTTTGATGGTATATAATTTCAGCCGCATGGGATTCTTCCTTCTCTTAATTCCAATTGGTAGGGAAGGCTGTCGCAATCGAGGTCGAGGTGGTTGATGTGCCCCTTGACTACAATATTTTACTGAGCCGAAATTGGATGTATAGTATGCAGGCCGTAGCCTCTTTTCTCTTTTGAGTGGTATGCTTTCCATTTAATGGGAATATTGTTACAATTGATCATACATCATTCTGTAATCTGAGTGTTAATGCATCATTGGGAGCTTCTATCCCGATTATCGATCATTCTTAGCCACCAACTAGGAGTGTGGGTGTGGGTATGTATCCATCTCTTATGGGAACCTTTAGTTGTCTTGTTCCCGTTCTTATTATCGGATATAGTTTTGGTGGGGATTCGTCCTCGTTGAACTCGATGTCTTTTACACTACCCATATGGAATATCCTTGGATTCTTCCTTCACCGAGTCCTTCAATTGGACCTATCGAAATGGATGTGCCGTTGCCTACAACGATGGTAGCATATTAAGCAAATCTTGGTCAGGTTGCAGATCCTAGTCCTCCCTCTTCGCGGATGGAGGAGGAGGACCTGTATGTGTTTCTTGCATGGCCAGTTGATTCCTCTCACACACATTTTTTCCTTGATGATGTTTTTCCATAAAATGAAGCCATTATTTAGGACATGTCTGGGGTTGATCCACCTTGGGAAGGTTTACATCATCGATCATATTTTCTTCCTAAACTCGACCATATGGAGTGTGATGACTCTAGGGAGATTCTTAGTGAGAAGATTGGTATTCCCATGGTTCCATTGAGCTCTCCTGGTCAGATGTCTGATGGGAACATGGAGAATTTATCACCTACTATTCCTATCAATCTTTCTCATGATCCTGGAAAAGTTGATAACGTCTACATTGGGGTGAGTTGTTCCCTTGATGAGATCAAGGAGTATACCGAGCTATTTAAAGAGTTTCGTGACATCTTTGCTTGGTCATACGAGGAAATTCCAGGTATTGACCCTCATATTATCGACCATTAGATTAATACCTATCCAGATGTGAAGCTAGTTCGACAAAGTTTACGTGTAATGAATCCTAGAAAAGAACCCACCATTAAGGATGAGATAGAGAAACTGTTAAAAGCTGGTTTTATCTATCCCGTTCCCCTGAAAAAGTGGGTTTCAAATCCCATTCTATTTGATAAGAAGCAGGGAGCGATCCGTATATGCACTGATTTCCGTGATTTAAATTGTGCTTGTCATAAGGATAATTTTCCCACACCATTTATTTATCATATTTTGGGTAAGTGTGTGGGAAGCGAGGTATTATCCTTCATGGATGGTTTTTCCAGATAAAATCAGATTCAGATCAAACTTGAGGATCAACATAGGACTACATTTATTTGTCTTTGGGATACTTTTCAATATCAGAAGATGCCTTTCTACCTTAAAAAAATCGGAGCTACATTTCAGCGGGCTATGACCTTAATTTTTCACGATCTCAAAATGATTATCAAAGTGTATTTGGATGACCTTGCTTCTCATTCTCATTTGAGAGTGCATCATCCATACCATTTGAAATGAGTATTCGAAAGATGTCGCCATTATCATGTTTGATTAAATCCTCATAAGTGCATCTTTTGCATGACTCTTGGTCGCTTGCTAGGGTTCATCGTATCAAGGAAGGGTATAAGAGTCAATCCCTTCAAGGTCGAGGCAATACTTCAATTGTCTCCTCCGTGTAATATTAGACATCTTCAGTGTTTGCAAGGCATGGAAAATTTCTTGCGGATATTCGTAGTTAATTTTTCCAATTTGACTAAAGGATTCATGCATCTTTTAAATAGGGACACTCATTTTTGCTTGGATGAGCGAGCCCAGGAGTCCTTTGATGCTCTTAAGCAAGCCTTAGCATCGGCCCCCATGCTTAGTCCACCTGACTATAGCTGTGATTTCTTGATTTATTTGGTCGCATCCATGGAGACAGTTGGTATGGTTTTGGTTCAGGAGGATGAGGAGCTCCACGCGCATGTCATATATTATTTGAGCCGAAACCTTATTAATGTGAAAATCTATTATTCCCATGTGGAGAAACTTGCCTTGGCAACCGTTCATGTGGTTCAAAGTTTCAGACATTACATTCTCCTTTGCCGAACCTTTGTTATAGCTCATATCAATCTGTTTCAGTTCGTCCTCACTTGAAGGATGATTGGGGGAAAATACAATAAATGGATTGTTATTTTTCAAGAGTTCGATCTCGAATTCATTTTAGCTAAATTGAAGAAATCATTTATATTTGCAGAGCTCGTATCTGATTTTCCAAGTTTGGAGGAGGAAGAGGTTTATGTTGATACATTTGTCGATGAGCATATATTCCTTATCTCAACTTTGGACCCATGGTATGGGGATATTATTGTGTATTTGCAAATTTTGAAGGTTTCTTCTCACCTTTCACGGGATGAGAGACGATGATTACATCATGTAGCTAAGAACTAACTTATAGTGGATAACACTTTGTACCACCATGGGGTAGATTCTATTTTGCATCGTTGTTTAACCCTTGATGATGTTGAGGTTTTGCTAAATGATTCCCACAGAGGGGCGTGTGGTGGTCATTTATTTGGGCTTTCTACGGCCCAAAAAATATTGAGAGAAGGATATTTTTGGCTGTCGATCTTCAAAGATTGTGTTAATGCAGTCAAGAAGTGTCACCCTTGCCAAGTGTTTGCACACAATATACACTCGCATTCATCCCTGTTACCTCCTATTGTTACCACCAGTATTTTAACCAAGTGGGCGATTGAATTTATGGATTGCAACCCAGCTTTGGCTGGGGGGCATCATCACATTATAGTGACTGTCGATTATTTCATGAAATGGGCAAAGGCTATACCCACGGTTAAATCTGATGGTGAGACAGCTGTGCATTTCGTTTTCAACCACATTATTACTCCATTGGCATTCCAAAAGAGCTTTTCACTGACCATGGTAGGCACTTTAAGAATAAAATGATGGAAGAGTTGGCTTCAAAGTTAGGGTATAAGCAGGAGCACTCATCTTCTCATTACCCTCAGGCGAATGGACAGGTTGAAAAAGTGAATAAAACACTTAAGTCCATTCTCCAATGAACCATAGCACAGAGCAAGATGAATTGGCATATCATGTTATATCCTTCTTTGTGGGCCTATCGAACCATGCTTAATACTGCCACCGGTTTCTCTCCATATCAGCTTGTACATGGGGTGGAGTCTATCTTGCTAGTTGAATGCGAAATCCATTCATTGAATTTAGCTATAGAGCTTTTACCAAACATGTCCACATTGGAAGAACGTTTGGTCCACTTAGAGCATCTTGACGAGCAGCACTGATATTCCTTAGTTTCTCTAGAAGTAAATAAGTGTCGTGTCAAGGTCCAATATGACAACTCTGTCCGTCCGAGGAAGTTTAGTGAAGGTGATTTGGTCCTTTTGTGGGATCAAGCTAAAGAACCCTTGGGGGTAGGGAAGTTTAATCCCATGTGGCATGGTCCTTACATGGTCAAGCATGTGTTAGAGAAGGGAACCTATGAGCTGGTGGATTATGAGGGGACAACCTTGGTGGAGCCTAGAAATGGGCTATATCTTAAAAAATACTATGCATGATCTTCAGCCAGGGATGATTGTTGTATATTATTGTATAGTTTTTTGCATAGTTAGGTTTTCGTATGGTGATCGGGTTTGTTGCTTAGCTTTTGTTTCTTATGCAAGATGTTGATGGAGTCTTCTGTTTACATAGGATTCACCAATGGTGCTAGATGTCACACTCAAAACTCAGCATTAGCTGCTTGGGTGATTTATACTCCTACGATTCAAGTATTGTCTTTAGGAGGCATATGTTTATGACCTTCTTTGAACAATGTTGCTGAATATAGTGCCATTATTGAATTATTGCGTGCTTCCATTTCACATGGTGTTCTCTCTCTTGAGGTACATCTTGATTGGCAGTTAGTGGTTTCACAGCTTAATGGCTTGTATGGTATTAGGGATCCAATATTATTATGAATATTCTTACGTGTGACATTGCTAGAATGACAATTTGAAAATATAACATACATTCATGTTTCAAGAATTTTTAATCAAGTTGCTAACTCATATGATAACTATGTGTTAGATTGGCATTTGTTTCATAGACAATTAGCATATCACAAACATACATTTGTGCACATATGTAAATAAAGAAATTCAATCGTCATAAATTTTTTTCATCAACATCCAAAATGTGATGTCATAATACATAAGTGTCATAATACAAAATTGGGGCTTCCGAGCCACCAAAATATAATACACGGTCGTACAAAAAGAAATAATCTTAGGTCTCTAATCCGGAGGAGGAGGAGTGGGGTTCTGATCATGGTATCACACCATGAATCTAGCTAGTTGTCAAAATAATCAAACCTATGCCCATGGTACACCAACCACCTGGCGCTACATGGCCTCAGGAAATTCCTCAACTCGCGCCATGGGTACCCTGTGTCTCAAGTGTACGAAGTTTGTGTGAATGCTTTGGAGCATCCGCTCTGCATCAACACACATGATATCATCTCCTCTTCCCCGCCGTCTATGACGAGGGAAACCATCTAGTCATCGTGGTCCAACATATGCATACACATGACAGATTGTCACTATGTGTCGTCACACCAAAACATGTATTTTGAGTCAATATATCAAAAAACACAAAAAAATTAATAATTCAAAAAACTTTAAAAAGCGGGTTTGGGATTCGTTACCTATGTCACCATATTCCTGTAATGTCCCCGACCCTCTGACCAATGAAGAGGACACTACTATACACTAAACATCTGGGAAACTAGCCCCATGAACATGTACATACCTATAATATCTGAAGTAAATGCTTAAAACATCAAAACACTAAGATGTGTAATCATACATATAATCAGCAAAAGCAAAACAACATTCATTCATATACATGTTCATCATAAATCATTAACGGTAAACATAACTCCAAAAGTACAATAGGCAAGAATGCTTATCTTATAAAGAACTTGTCCCACAACCAGCTACGTCGGTGCAACGTTGCACCCAACCATAGGCCTGTGTGCTCTTTAATCTCTCAGCAATGCTGCCACCCCCAAGTCGGGCATGATTCCCCAAGGAATAAGGAACTAGCAGGCTTACACATAGCCAAGGGTAACAACACAACAAGGATGCACAGTTTAACCAAGCCAACATAGTTGGGTTTATCAGGAAAACAACAGATCAGCCAAGCAAACAAAGTTGGGTTTATTAGGCCATCGAGGAGTTGGGAAAGGCTAAATGATAAGCTGGTGAGCTCATTAAAGAGCTAAGGGCACTTACACCAAAACTAGCCTAACTTCTAGGACACCCACACACACCCAACACAAGGAAATCGGTCCTCTGTCTGCGATGCAGTCCCTTAGGCCCTGACCTCCCTTCCAGTGCTATTCAGGGGTTGTGGAGAAGAAAGCTAGCCCTTTAGCTCTATCTGTGTGGGTCTCAAACAGACCAGGTTTACCAAGCACATCAGGCCCTCATTAACCACTCTAATGCAGTCCGAGGACAAAACCACCGCGTGGATGCAACAAACCATCTATTAAAGCTTTAATAGGGGAAAAAACAACTCCTTGAATCGTTCTTGGCCCTATCATGGCCAAAATGATTACATAGAAACCTACAGCACCCCCAAAATGCAAGGGAAAAACACAACCAACCAAAATGTGGATGAAACCACAGCCCACACAACGTAGGTTCTCACAGCAACCCAATTGATCAAAGGAGAACAAGATCCATTGTTTAGCAATGAAGTAACCAAACATCACACAGTCTGACAATGGGGAAAGGGAAGAATGATCTCCTGCATGAACGGGTGGAAGAACATCTCACAGACTAGCAATCGGAGAGAAAAGGGAGAATGAACCCCAACACAATGGATTGTAAATTGTTTTATCTCCGCTCTGCATGAGGAAAAATGAACACCCCACGATCCAGGAGAGTGGAAAGAATGGTCAGCATCCCAAACGACGTGTGAGGAAACCACTCCCAGCCCGTGTGTGAGTGAACCAGCTGGTGGAGGGAACGTGGGTGAAAAAATACCACCTACCCCTACCTAGCATTAACTACCTCAACTAAAATAGGGATTTAATGTTTGACACATGGGTTTTCTCCATGGGGTATAGGTTTAGCAATCCCCCCCTTAACCTTAGGAAATCATGCCCTTTTCAATATGGTTGTAGTGAGCATAGTTGGTTGGGTTTATTTAATTAAAATGCATAGTTACATGATGCCACAATTTAATATGTATGTCGCATATCCCGATATACTATCAGTAACAGTTCCAATCACCGAAATATAACCAAATTGATGGTGGGGATTTTGCCTTTAGCTCTGCACCATGATTATTTACAATATATAAATATCATGTATATTTAATGCATCGGGATCAAAACTAGGGTGTTACATTCCCCTCCCTCTTCAATAGCATTGTCCTCTGTTCTTTACAAAATTTGAGCAAAATGCTGCACTGGTACCGCCTTAGTGTTCCGCAGAATTGAACAAAAATGGATTTGCCAATTGCATGGAATCCTCCAGCTCCCACGTAACCTCTTCAGGTCCGTAGTGCTCCCATTGCACCTTTACCTTCCCTATGGCTCATTTTGGAACTCTCCCTCGGGTTCCACCTGAATCACATCGCAATTTATCACATCGTTAGGATCATGTACATATTTATTAAGCAAAGAAACATGAAAAAGTTATGAGCTCTAGTACTAGCAGGAAATGCAATTCTATATGCAACAGGACCTATTCTTTCAAGCACTTCAAACGACCCACAATATCTTGGTGACAGCTTGGCACAACTTCTAAGATTCAAGGAACTTTTCTTTTCCCTCACTCTGAGGTAGAAATAAAACCAACACTGAACTCGCTGTTCATCCTATGCTTATCTGCATAGCTTTTCTGTCTGTCATGTGCTACTTTCATATCCTGTCTGATCTTTACAACCTCTTACTCCATTTACTTGAGCAATTCTGGTCCAAGCACAACCCTATTCACTGGGTTATCCCGAGACACTGGTGTCCTACACCTTCTTCCATACAAAGCTTCATAAGAAGTCATCCCCAAGGATGCCTACTATCAATTGTTATAATCAAACTCTACCAAGTGTAAGTAATATTCCCACTTCATTGGTTTGTCCATCACATACATGCGAAGCATATCGTCAAGCACCTGATTAACTCTCTCTGTCTACCCATCTGTCTAAGGATGGTATGCAGTGCTAAAGTTTAGCTTTGTACCCAAATCTGCAAACAACCCCTTCAAAAAATTGGAAGTGAACTTGACATCTCTATCAGAGACTATTTCCTTTGGCAATCCATGCAATTTGAAAATCTACTTCATGAATATATTTGCAATGTCATCAGTCTTATGCATAGACTTCACCAATATAAAATGCATTTCCTTCGTCAACTTGTCTACCACAACCATGATGGAATCATGTTGTCTCCAAGTCATTGGAAATCCTATAATAAAATCTATGGAAATAACTTCGCATTTCCATTCTGAAACTTGCAAAGGCTGGAACAAGCCCGCTGGGTGTTGATGCTCAACCTTTATGTATTGACATTTCATTCAACTTGAAATGTATTCAACCATGTCATTTTTCATTCCTGGCCAAAGGTACTGCTTTCTAGCTGTAGAAATTGTTCTATGATATCCTGGGTGACCAAAATACGGAGTTTGATGGATTTCATCCATAACAACTCTCCTCAAATCTGCTACATCCAGAATATAAATTCTCTCTTTATAATTCAGAAGTCCATCTTCTTCCAATTTATATCCCTCATACCTCTTCTCAAAAGTTTGCTGCTGTAATTTGTATTTTACCTTCCCATGTTGGGATATAGGGCAGACTCGGGTTCTATACCTTTATCTTCGCACCAACAAACAGACCCACAGTGTTGGCCCTTTTGGCAACAACCTGCGAACAGGTTGCAGTCTCACCCGAAACAGCTATGGGGTGCCGTAGAATCAGGTTTATGCATGCAAAAGAGGGATATTACTATACCTTTATCCTTAACAAAGAATAAACATGCAACACAGAGCTTCGATATTCACTTAAATAGCTTCGCAGTTTATATAAACATACAGTTTCTTGCTTAACCCTTAACTAGGAATTCACAGCGAAGCTAATACTTAATTATTTATCTTACTTTAACTTATCATTTATCTACTTATCAACTGCATAGAACATAGCAGGAAAATAAATAGAACCACCACAACACAAGATATACGTGGTTCACCCCAAGTGTAGGGGCTACGTCCACATAACTACGTTTATATTCAACTCTTTACAAAACCACAGTTCTAATCTATGCACTCAGCTGCAGATCTGTCCTTCAAAACCCTAAGTTGTGCACTTAGCTGTAGATCCTTTCTTACAAAACCCTAAGCTACGCACTTAGCTACAGATCCTTCCTTACAAAACCCTAAGCTGCGCACTTAGTTGTAGATCCTTCCTTACAAAAAACCTCTGCACACACAGCTGCAGAGGTCGTCCACGCACACAGCTAGGACTTGACCTTAAGCCCAAAAATAGATCTTAGCTACTTCGCATCACATCATCCTCATATCATTAGATAACCTTGAATTCTTTACATAAGTTCCTATTTATACAAGTGCACTATTACAAAACCATGGGCACCCAAAAACCATGGGACATTTACAAAAAGAGGGGCTTTGACCCAACCCCGACACCCCTAAGACTATTTTGACGTGCAAATCCACTTACAATCTTCACTCAAAAACCACGGAGTTACCAAAATTGAGTACCGTTAGGTTCGCGCCCCAACAGGCCCCTAAGACTCACCAGTGTCCCATCCCCGGACACTTTGCTACTTTTCTGGTGGCAGAATCTAGTTGGCGAAGATAGTGAATTGCTTGTTGAGGTTTTGTATGATATCTTCAGCTGCTTGATCCTTCTCCACCATCTCCTGTAATGTTACTGTAGATGCTTCATTGGATTTCCCCTACGCAAACATATCATATTCCTTCAAAACTTTGAGTTGGCTGTCCGCAGCAGTGCTCAACTCCAAGGCCTCGTTGATAAGGGGTTGCACAGAATTTTCCAACAGTGTTGCTTTCCTTCTGCACAACTCAATTTCCTGCTGGAGTTCATTGCTTTGCTTTACCTTGAGCATCTTCTACATAGGAGGCAGAGTCTTAATTTCTACTTTCACTGCATCCAACTCTGTCTGTCGCTGCTTGATGGTTTATTGCATCTTTTCTACTTCTGGATTGTCCTACAGGTTTTCCCAGGCCTTAACACTTTCATCTAGCAGTTTTTTTCCACTACTTACAAGATCTGAGATCTTTGTTGCTGAAGCCTGGATGTCTCTGTGACGATGTTCCCTGACCTCTGGTGGACTCTCAGGAATGATGCGAAGTTCAAGCTCCGCAATCTGAGCCTCATGCTCTGATTTCATCTTCTCTATCTAGCTCTGCGACTGTTGTGCATAGTCTTTCAACTTGACTATCTTTTGCTCTAGTTCTTTTTCAGCCGGCATGTGGAAGTCAGGGAGACTTCGACACGCCTCATCCAACACTCGCGCTAGTGCAGCTTGCTTGCTTTCTGCTTCCCTCTTTCTCTATTCAGCTTCTTCCAACTGCACTGCGAGGCTCTCACTCTGCTTCTTGGTATTCTATAACTGCATGTGTGAGTAGCTGTCTCATTCTCTGATCTCCTTCATCAAGGCCAATTGACAAAGATGCAGCTCCGGCATAGACAACTTGGTGTAGTCTATCTCAACTATCATGCTCATCTGCGATCGAGAGGCTGCGTCAATTATTATAAGGGCTGCACTTGGTATGTGCCTTCTGTTGCTTCTAGCTGGCCATTGCCTTGTATCTGGCTGTGTGCTTACTGGGGAATTGCTTGCTACAACACCAATCGCTGATCTTTCTGATAACGCCTTAATCTCTTCAATTCGCTACGCTACACTAGTGAATGCATCAAGGTGCATAGTTGCAAACTCTTTCCATTTGCTGGTTACTACCTCTATATATTTTCTCAGAGCCTGCTCCAACTCTTCCATCATCACGGCAGGCTCTTCAACAATATTTTTTCCCTTTGAAGCCTTAGCTTTCTTTCTGGGCAAAGGCTTCGTAACTTCCTCAGCTTCGGGAGACTTGAGCTTGTCTGGGAGATTGGGGTCGGAGATTTTCTTCACTGATTCTTCTTCTTCTTCATCAGCTCCACCATCACCACTCTGGTCATCTCCACTCTACTGTGACTCACTTTTTTCTGCACTCTTATCTAGTGGGTCATCCTACCGCGACTGACTAGGACCTTCGCCCACATCTGTGATTGGAGGAACTGGTATGTTGGGCTTGGTTCCTGCATCCTTCATCCATTCAGCCGGCCACTGCTGAACTACCATGAGGATGTCTTCCGGGCTTAACACATATGGTAACTTCCACCATTTATGTTTGTTATCTGCATGGGCCTGGATGAAGATATGATGCATGTCGGCCCTGAAGTTGGCCACTCCAGTGTACTGGGAGAATAGCTCATTACTGAGCCATGGTGTTTTCAGGATCTCATAGGAAATGCTCATGGCATAAAATGCGAACACGTAGTTCATCATCTGCTGTAAGGATTTATCCTGTGACACCCAAAGAGATGTGTACCTCCCTACGCTAGGCATATCAAGAGGCACATCGAAAAACTGCGCCTCGGTAGGTTCTTTCCATCCTACCAGTGCAATAAGTACTATCAACCATGAGTAGTGAAAGGGTATACCTTTCTCCTGCGCATCACAGATGTCTTCAAGGAAATCTCGTGCAATGTATTTTTCCCATTTGTAACTGTAGCCTTCAGCGCATTTCACAGCAATACTGACAATCGGGGTAGATACTTCATTCGGTCTACACTTCTGCATTAATTTGCATGCTAGAAGTTCTACGGCAAAGTGAATGTTCTGGTTCCGGATTGTGGATGTTTGATACCCTCACTTTCCTTTCATCAGGATGAAGCATTCTTTCATATGCTGCATTAGCTTCGTATCCTCATGCTTCCCAACGAATTCAATTCCCAGATCAAGCCCTTCCTTCATCAAGCCTGTGATCCTATGGATTAACTCTCCATTGCTGGCAATTTTCTGGTTTCCGATCCATAGGTGCCCATCATGCACCAATTCCAATAGCTGCTTGACCAAAACAGTGACCTGCATGCTGCGACCAAAGTGGGGGACATTCAACATCTTTAACAGGCTAGCTTTCTCCAAGCCAATAGCCCACTGTTTTACTTCTAGGAACGTCGTGTCAGTTTCTGGATAAGGGACGGTGTGCAAGTATGTACCAGGTGCGAATTGTGGAAATTATGCACGGTCGTTGGTATCGTGGTCTATGTACTTAAGCCGGTTTATATTCCCTGTCATGGTTCTAACCAACTCCACACCCTGTGGCAGCGAAGGGGTGCATAATGTGAACTTGGCTATCCACCCAGGTGGATGAACTCCTGGTCACACATGCAGAAGGTAGGGTGGATGCTGCGATGCAACGTTCTCATCCTCACCGAGGTATTCAAAACCTTCAGGTGGGAGCTTTGTTGAGCCAGTAGGATTCATCTCGGGATCCTCGGGTGTCTTTCTGGAGGGCTTGTGTCTTTCTTCGTTGCGCTTAGAGTGAAATTCTACCTTAAATTTCTTCCTAGTCGATCGTGTCTGCATAGGTTGATTCGGTGCTGGGGGAGTCTCTTCGTGAGGTGCAGATGTAGGTAGATTGCTCATAAGGTTCTGCAGACCTCTCTCTATGAACTCTCGTAACAATTCTTGGACTTCATGATCAACTGACATGGACTTAACTGTAAAACTCAAGAAAATGCGTAATGCTAAATTCGCAGGTCTGGCTGTCTTCTTATGGAATCCAACGACCAAATATTCCATAACTGTGCATTGAAGACACAATATATGACCAGACAGAGGTAGATCTTGTCCAAACGGTGTTATATTTCCAAAAATCTCATCATTACAGACAGTTAATGCAGTTAACATACCAGCACCGCCAAATCTGATTTTTTCCAACGATCGCATTTTAAGATTCTACACACCTTTCTTCTTCGGCACACCCACTAACTTCAGCTTTGCCCCAATAAGGATATTTGACACATCCTGACACAAGCTTCGACACAACTTCAGACTTCGACCCATGACACAACCTTCGACGCTATCTTCATCAATGGCGAGGTTATAGCATTCTACTGCATTAGCTTCTTGTTCCTTCCAATCAGGTTGGTACTCGGCTATTTCTTTATCATCAAACACCTTAGTATCGATCACCCTAACAACTGCGTCCAAAGAAGGGCAAACCTCATTAAAATTAAATGTGACCACAAAAATATCAACAAGACTATCCCATCTTACAGTACCATGGCAAAGCTCAACCTCCACATACCAGTTCGTTGCTCCAAGTTTCAGAGTGTGTACAAACCTATGTACCCATTCTTCATGAGGTACATGCTTCCATGCTTCATAAAAATGCTCCAAATGTTCCTGAGGGCTAGTATTACCATTAAATGTGCTTTTCACTTCCCGATTTTTATCCATGAATCTCATTCGAAGAAACTTTTGACAATCTTTCCAACTATGAATGTACTTTTTATGACCATTCCGCCATCTGGCAACTGTGGCTCTGAATACTAAATCTAGACTCTCCATTTTCTGTGAATCTGGTACTTGCTCTGAGAATTGTACAATAAAATCTTCTGGGTCTGTCAAGCCATCAAAGGTAGGTAATATTCTTGTCTGTGAGCTAAGCCATCTGATAGACTTGGTAATTCTTGCACACCTATGTCCATGTAGCTCATAAAGTCGATTCTGCCAATTCTCTAGACCTTCGTCTGAATCAGTAATGCAAGAACTGTCACACTACCAATCCATTATACCTTCGACAGTAGGGTTAACATAGTCTTCTTCTTTAGTTGTGATGTTGTAAATATGATCCAACACATCCCGATCTTCATCTATGACTGGCTCTGTATACCTTTCTCCTTGAGAAGGGTCCAAGGGTACTATGACTCTCAAGCCTTTTCCTTCAAAAGTCATATGTCGTTCCTTAAGGTTGATGACTGCAGAATTGTCTAGTGCCCATTCAATTCCTAGCAATGCTGGATAGGGGTTTCTATAATCAATTATTTCAATGACTTCAAAATCTACTAAGGTACTGACTCCATCAATATCCACTGGTACACTAGGGAATCTTCCTAAGGGCACAATATTTTGCTGATTGGATAATCTCAACTGTATAGAGGACCATTCAAGCTTAGGTTCTCCCATTTGTGCCCATGTCTATTTAGTTAAGACATTCAATTTTGATCCCAGGTCTAAAATGATATCAGTCATGTCATAATATCCTATCTGAGCATGCAATCTCATTTCTCTTCCAACCCTTCTAACTCTATTAATAGTTTTTCCTCTATCAGAGCTTCGCTGAGGTTCGCAAGACGCAATAAATTTTTGTAACTCATTCAAAGCATTCTGATTCCTTAATAACTTCATACAAATCTGTAAGAATGATGTTAATGTACTTACTTGATTTGGCGAAGCTTCTTGGGACTGTAGCTGCTGTTCATGCTATTGCGTAGTTGCTACTGATGTTGTCGAATCAGCAAAGTCTTTTTTGGCTTCCATAAATGTTCCTTTTTCTCTTCCAACATCGAAGGATGGAATTTTCTATGGGGTCTTTCAGACCCAAGCCTCGTCAAATTGTTTTCCCCTATTCTCCATCTGTGTCGTAGTTCCACTCCTTGTAACAACATTAATGGCTAGGACAGATATTTTCTCTACATCAGTCATATGAATATTCTGAGTAGGAGGGCCATTTCTTTCTTGTATCTTGGCTATCAACTATGGGCATTGCTCAATCACATGATCGACTGCTCTGCAATATCGACATGTCGTAGTTGGGTTCTGACAGTCACTAGCTAAATGTCCTGCCTGATTACAGTTATAGCAAACAATCTGGCCTCGTCCTCTTCCAGGCATACCACCATGACCACGACCTCTGAAACTAAATCGACCTTGTGTATTACCACGGTAACAATATCCATCATTGCCTTGTGCATCGTTTTGTACTCTATAAGCATCATAGGTTCTCTCTCTCATGAGGTCAAAGCTGCGACATTCATCTTCATTGTGTCCAACTGACTTACAAAACTTGCAGTAAGGATTCCTAGGTACTTGAATGTATCTCTGCAGTAGATAGCAGTCTTCAGGTCGATTCTGGCCAGTTGTTCGACAGATCTCATAGTATAGAACATTAGGGTTAAACGGGTTCGAGGCACCAGTATTCAAATAATTTCTTACGGCAGGACACTGTTCTTTGTCATGACCTTCTGTCTTACATCATGTACACCAAACCTCTTCATGAATAGATTTCCCTTTTTTTAGGTCACGAAGCTCCAAATCCATTTCTTCTAATTGTGCCTGTATCTGGGCTATCCCAGAATTATCTCCGACAGGAGTTGTTTCAAGTTTCATGGCAATTTCCAGTTCCTCTTGCTGATCAGCAACCTTCTGTTACATAAGTGGGATCCTGATATGAGGTAACAATGCTGCAATGAACCATTCTTTATGTTGTGCTGGTCCAATGGTGAAACTAACTTGATCCACTAGAACCTTGAACCTCTGATCAAAGTCCCAAACTGATTCACCTTGCTTCTGCTGAATTTCTTTCAACTCAGTTATACACTGTGACTCTGATTTAGGCTTCTTGAATTCTTTGATCATCGCTATTTTGATATGAGCCAAGACATGGTTCTGAGTACTGGAAAACTTCATAAACCAGGTTAAGGCTTGGTCTCTGAAAGAAGTGACCAGTTGCGCCCTTCTGGTATTTTGATTCATAATGTTCTTAGCAGTCCAAACAGCTTCGCATAAGAACCAAAACTTCCCTGGATCCTCTGATCCAGTTCCTTTAAATACTGGGAGCTTGATATCATCATTCACATGGGCCATAGTGGATCGAGGGGAGGGAGGAGGGGGAGGAGGAGGGGGAAGACTAGTAACACAAGGAGGGGAAATTTCTGAGGTAGACTGACGTGCAACAGGACTATTCAGGCTAGGGTTACTTTTAGACTGCGACGGGTTCTCAGGGATAATAGATCTTCGCTGCGGAGTTATACGAGGGTTTCTAACAAAACGGGTTTCTTCAGATTTAGATTCTTCTGAACTTAATGATGTATAATCGGTATTCTGGTCTAGGGTATAGGATCCAAAAAATCTCCGGTATCTTTTACCGTTGCGAAGCAAACCACTTTGCTCGTCGAAGTCACTTTCGCTTCCAAACATAGGTTAGTAGCAATAAATCTAGCAATCTGACTGGATCAACAATATTCCTTTCTCAGCCAAGAGCATTTTAATTTTCAGACTAAATGAATTCAAGTACTTACCCCTTGGTCCTTTAAAAAACTATCTTTCAGCTTCACTGAAAGAAGTATGTGTGTCGAGGGCGAACTCTGTCACAAATGCTTCAAGGGTCCGCATCATTTAAAAATCAACAACTCGTGATACCGCGTTGTTCACACCTTTCAACGGCTTAATTATTTTGGGGGTCCAGTTAAGAAACTGAAGTTCTTTGAATTTTGTCTTTATTTCTGTCAACCTGGATAACCACTGGTGCAATTCTATGTGGATACCACCAAAGAAAATTTTATAAATATCAGTAAAAATGTACCTTTGCAAAAAAAATTCTGAGCTATGATGAGGATCCTTATTTTCTTGTTCACCAAAATTCAGAAGGGTATCTTCAATCTAGTCACTGATTTCTTTTACTGAGGGCCTCCAAAACATATCCCTCTAGGTACGACGTAGATCCCCCTAAGCAAATCCTGGTTCAACCGGCAACGGAACCAATCTGTTGGGCTATAGGGAAGACCTGAGTTCTATACCTTTATCTTCGCACCAACAAACAGACCCACAGTGTTGGCCCTTTCGGCAACAACGTGCGAACAGGTTGCAGTCTCACCCGAAACAGCTATGGGGTGGTGCAGAATCAGGTTTCTACAGGCAAAAGAGGGATATTACTGTACCTTTAGCCTTAACAAAGAATAAACATGCAACACAGAGCTTCGATATTCACTTAAATAGCTTCGCATTTTATATAAACATACAGTTTCTTGCTTAACCCTTAACTGGGAATTCACAATGAAGCTAATACTTAATTATTTATCTTACTTTAACTTATCATTTATCTACATATCAACTGCATAGAACATAACATGAAAATAAACAAAACCACCACAACACAAGATATGTGTGGTTCACCCCCAGTGTAGGGGCTATGTCCATAGAACTGCATTTATATTCAACTCTTTACAAAACCACAGTTCTAATCTACGCACTCACCTACAGATTCGTCCTTCAAAACCCTAAGCTGCGCACTTAGCTACAGATCCTTTCTTACAAAACCCTAAGTTGCGCACTTAGTTGCAGATCCTTCTTTACAAAACCCTAAGCTGCACACTCAGCTGTAGATCCTTCCTTACAAAAACCCTCTGCACACACAGCTGCAGAGGTCGTCCACGCACACAGCTGGGACTTGACCTTAAACCCAAAAATAGATATTATCTAATTCGCATCACATCATCCTCATATCATTAGATAACCCTGAATTCTTTACATAAGTGCCTATTTATACAAGTGCACTATTACAAAACCATGGGCTTAAAACATGGGCACCCAAAGACGATGGGACATTTACAAAAAGAGGGGCTTTGACCAAACCCCGACACCCCTAAGAGTATTTTGACGTGCAACTCTGCTTACAAGCTTCACTAAAAAACCGCGGAGTTACCAAAATTGAGGACCGTTAGGTCCGCACCCCAATAGCTCATACAATTGATTTCCAATAGTATGATTAACAATCTGCTGCCTCAAATCTAATTGGAAAATACTAAGAGATGCAAGATGCATTTCTTGCATCTTCCTGCTAAGCACATCAACTACCTTGTTTTTTTTCCCCTTTATGTTCTTTATTTCAAAATCAAACTCACATAAAAATTTGAGCCGTCTCGCTTGCCTAGCATTCAAAGTAGGTTGATCAAATAGATACTCCAGACTGCAATGGTCTATTCTGAGTTCAAATCTTCTACCCATCAAGTAATGCCTCCACATCTTGAGAGCATGTACTATGGCTGCAAGCTCTAGGTCATGAGTGGCGTATTTATTCTCATGGTCCTTCAGCTTTCTTGACTTTTAACATATCACGTGGTTTTCCTGCATAAGGACTCCTCCAAGCCCTTGTCCGCATGCATCGATACATACCACAAAATATTTCTCCGGATTTGTAACTTTCAATACTAGTGCACTGGTGAGAAGATTCTTCAACTTATAGAAGCTTTCTTCACACCTTGATGTCCATTCAAACTTTATCCCCTTCTTTTGGAAAGAAGGGATGGCATATGCAACTTTGGAGAATCCTTCAATGAATCTCCTATAGTATCCTGCAAGTCTCATCAAGGATCTTACATCTATCACATTTCTTGCAGTAGGCCAATTCATAATGGCTTCAATCTTCTCAGGGTCCACTGATATACCCTCTTCTGAGATAATGTGACCCAAATACTGAATTATATCTCTATAGAAGTCACACTTGCTCAACTTTGCATACAACTGATGCTCCCTAAGCAATTGCAATGTCAATCTCAAATGCTCTTCATGTTCTTCCTCATTCTTAGAATAAACAAGAATGTCATCAAGGAAAACAGGAACAAACTTGTCCAAATATTTGTTGAAGACAATGTTCATACGGCACATAAATGTCATTGGTGCATTTGTGAGACCAAATGGTACCACTACAAACTCATAATGCCCATACCTTATCCTGAAGGTTGTCTTCTGAATGTCTTCATCATTTATTCTCACTTGATGGTAACCAGGCTTCAAGTCAATATTGGAAAATACCTTTGCTCCTCCCATTTGATCAAAAAGGTCATCAATCCTAGGCAAAGCATATTTATTCTTCACAGTAACCTTGTTCAATTATCTGTAATCAATACATAACTTCAGCGTACCATCTTTCTTCTTTACAAACAGAACTAGTGCTCCCCAAGGAAACACACTTGATCGGATATACGTTTTTTCGAACAACTCTTGCGGTTGCATCTTCAATTCTAGCATCTCTGGTTTACTCATCCTGTAGGGTGCGTTGGACACTGGCCCTGCTCCTGGCACAAGTTCAATGGTGAAATCAATGTTCCTCTTTGGAGGAAGCCCTGGAATCTCATCAGGAAACACATCATTGAATTCCTGTAACACCTGATAGTCTTCCAACCTGGGAGTTTCATCTCCTATTGGCTCCAAAATACGAGCTACATAGAACTGGAAACCCTTCCTACAGAACTTCTTCAACTACATTGTTGGAACCTGCCTTACTGAAATTACCTTGGGAGTACCTTTCACAACTACTGGGTTTCTTTATTCATCCATGCATTTAAAAGTCTTGTTGTAACAGTCAAGCTTTACTCGGTGAGCCTCTAACCAATCCATTCCAATGAGAATATCATAGGAACCAAGTGGCAGAACATTCAGATCTACACAAGTGATCAATCCATTCATGACCAATCGACATTTCTCTACCACTTCACTGACCTTTCTCTCAGTTCCAGTGGCTAGCTAAACTAACCAATATTTTCTATGCTTTAATTTCTTAAAAGCACAAATATCCACTACTCTAGGAGTGATGTAACTGTGAGTAGAACCAGGGTCAATCAAAATAGAAATGGATTGTTCAACAATCTTACCTACAACTTCAACCACAGTTGACTGGTGATCTTCCTGGTGGTCCTCCAATGCTACATAAATACGAAAGACTACCCTTTCTACTTGTCCCACTGTTTCTGCTTCTTGCATGTTACAAGTTGGTCTTGCACTTTCATTCTCAAGTGGACAATATATAAGCAAGTGGGGTCCTTCACATTTCCAACATTTGAGTGGACCTTTATTCTGTTGTGGATCTTTAGGCTTTCCACTTGTCCCTCCAACTGGATTACTCGCAGCTTGGGATGGCTGCTTCTGTTGATTCCCGAATCTAGAAGGTTTGAAACCTTTATTTCTTTGGTCAAACTTCTCATTCTTCTTGTCATTCCATGCCTTACAGTAGTCAGGTTTACCTCTTCTTTGCTCATAGTAATACTTATCCTTCCTTATTGCTTCTTCAAGAGTCCTAGATGCATAAAACTCAATTCTATCTTTGTAAGACCGAGGAAATCCACTTAGAAAACATTGGACCTTCACTTTTTCATCTCTGATGTACCGGACATACCTCAACAATTCCAAGAACTTATTTTCGTATTCATCCATGGTCCGTTGTCCCAATCTCAACTCATGGAACTCCTTAATATTATCATCATAATACCTGTTAGAGAGGTATTTTTGCCTGAAATACTTCTTGAACTATTTCCACTTTAGCCTCCTTTCATTGTTCCTATTTACTTGCTTGAAGTGTTCCCACCAAATTGATGCTCTTCCATTCAGATTGAATATGGCAACTCTTGCTTTCATATTTCCTGAATAATCCTACACTTGAAATTACTCCTTTATCCCAAGAATCCAAGCTTCAACCTCTTGTCTAGTATTTATCTCACCATCCAATGTTGGAGGTTTAGCTTTCTTAAATTCATCTTCAGAACGATCCCTATGGTGTCTTCTTCTTTTCCTTTTACGGGAAAATGAGCTTGTTTCCCCACTGGATTCTTCAGAATCAGATGATCCACTAGAAGTCCTTCTCCTTCTCCTAGTACTACTCTTACTACCTTCCGGTCTTGTTGTACCTCGTCCTGAGTCTATCTTCCTTTGCAAGTCTGTCAAACTCTGCAACATGGTAGCATTCAACTGATGCTGCTCTTCTTCGGCCTTAATCAAGCTTCTCATGGTGGCTGCAACATCTGACGGTGTCTCTTGGAATCTTCTTCCATTAGACTCTATGTCATCATTTTCATTACGGAAATTTTCTCCCATGGCATCTCTTGCATGCTCGTAAGAATCTCGAGCATCATATCTGTCATGGGTCCTCATGACTGAACCACCTCTTTCCTTACCACACTATTCCACTTGGAATACTGCTCTTGGAGGTGTCTATAGTTATGCAAATGTGCTAGTAGAAAAATTGTTATATGCATGTCATTAAAGTAATTCATAACTACTTACCCTCTTCTCCTGGAATTCATAAAATAACAATTTCTTTAAAACACAAAATTATCTCTCTTTCTTGTTCAGCCCTGTAATCTGCTGACAGTCTGTTGAAAATTCCCCTGAAAAAAAAACAGCTTGAAACTGCTAAGAAAATCACAATTTTCTTTCTCCCTATCGGGTCTCTTCCCCTCTAACTTTCTGGTGTTTCGATGATCATAACTTCTAATTTTCTGATTTGCATTGGCTGGTTGTTCATCTATTTCCTTCCAGCATTTCGACGGCCAGAACCACTAATCTTCTCCACATCTCATTGGTAGCCTGCTTGTTTATTTTCCTTCGTTGTGTCGGGCTTGTAGGGGTCTAACGCTCTAAACTTTTTCAGCGAAGAAACCAACTAACCACTGCATTGGCGGTTAAGTGTATTATTCCTTGGGTAGCTAGTCCTCAAGGATTCTGCAACAGCAACCAACAATCCTTCTGTGTCTTTCATGGCCACAAGACTATCGGCGATATGAACCTTTGGTAGCTGTGGCGTCGACGCTCTAATGCACTTCTAGTCGGGTGAATAGTTCCTTATGTGGCCGCAACGACGGGCAGCAAATTTACTATGGTCTCCATGGGCCACCCATCGGTCGTTGAAATAGTTGATCACTACGACATCGGGTGGATAGTTAACTAGGCAGCCGCAACTGTGGGTGGTAATCCCATTGCGGTTTCCATAGACCTTAATACCCCATCGGCTGTCAAAAGAACTAATCCTCTGAGCATCGACTATCCAAGTCACTACATTCCCCCTCGTTGTGGTGGTCCAAAAAGCAACTTACCTCCGATGTGTCGGTGATCAGCTGCATTATTTCATCAGACCGTTAGTCTCCTAGGAGGCCTCAACAATGGTTCATCATTCATTAACCTTTTTCGATCGGCAATCTGATCAACTAATAACTTCCGATCGGCAGTCAAAAGCACAACTACTACGACATCGGTAGTTGGGACCTCTATCCGTCGAAAGGATAGTCCACTAGCCAGCCACAACGATGAAACAAAATCAACTAATCTCTTCCAATGTTCATCATCTAAGAATTGACAACTCAATCAACTAATCATCGCTGATCGTCGATGATTTTACGACTTAGAAAAAAATTTCAAAATTTCCTCCACCATCATTGTCGACAATCCAAATGGATAACTATCACCGATCAATATACTAACCTCCACCGATGTGTCATCGACGATCCCTTCAACTAAGTGGCATTGATTGCTGATGGTCGGCATCAGGTGATATTTCTACAAAAAGGGGCCAACATATCGGTGACCTTCGTCTGATCCACTACACAACTCCGGCTCCGACTTTCACTGTTCTCCACCGAGGATGTTATTAATCCAAATGGCACTTCTTCATCCGAGTGCAAACACTTCATTTGTTGGCACACAAAAGGACACTTATGGATTGAAGGTTTCCTTAACACTATAGATGGGCATGGCATGAGATGCATTCACTATTCACCTAGCTTGCCATTTTTACCTTTTTATATGTTGATTGTTGTACGCGAGTATCTCCACAGCAACTCATGTACGTACATGACTATCTCCACAACATCCTTCGTAATGTATGTGAGTATTGTCATTGCTACCTGCGTACAGATCTGTATGTGGGTTTCCCTTGTAGAAAATCGTGTGTCATACATGAGTTTCTAGTGTTCATACTTGCGTACACATCCATTCGACATTAAAAATAATAAAACATGATTAATGGAGATTTGTTAAGCCCTAAACATTAACTATCTTAACTGTCTCAACCTCCTCAACCTTCGAAACTGCTCTATTTCCCTACATATAAATAGAGGCCTTAGGGAGGGAATTAATCAATCATACTTAGAGAGCAAAGTTATGCTCGTGGTATATCTTCAGAAGTATTTGGAGAAGTAGAACTCAAAATCCTTCCGTTGCAGAGGAGTCCTTGTTTCAGGCGTTGGGTTGTAAACTTATCTCATTCACTATTGTTAATAAAGAGAATCCTTCTTCCAATTTTGTGTTGAGTCTCTTTCATGTATCATGGTTTGATGAATATTTATGATTAAGCACTCTATATATTGTTTATATAAATTGTCATATATACATGTATAAGATTGTACTTGGAGGATTTACTCTTTGTAGGTGAAGGAGGTGCATCCCTGAAAGCTTTGGAGAGGAGCATAGCAGGAGAAGAAAAATCTTGGATCAACCGTTGTTAATTAGGTGAGTTCAACATTTCTTCCTATTCTTTTTTTTTACTTTAAAGCTAATTGTCTGCAAGTTTTAAGAGTACATTGGTAACCCCAGGCCCTCAGTTACAAGGTTATTTATTGATGAACAATAAACGACTAACGAGCAAATAGAAAAATTTCATGAAATCTTTTGTTGTCGAGTGAGCTTCAAGCTACACCTTCTACTATGTTAGAGGACCTTTGCACTTAGTCCTCCGATGAGCCGATGGCCGATGAACGCAAAACCTTTTCACTAATTTCTTCCAATTAACATTCGTCGGGTGACCTTCCAACTAAGTGATCCACTACATTGGAAGAACTTCTCACTAAGTTTTCTGATGAGCCAACAATTTTGGCACTTAGAAAATTTTTGAATTTTCTTGTCGTTCACCCATTTCCTCCTGGTTTCTTTTGGGAAGTAAGGAACCTGCCTCTATTAATTGATCTTTCATGGCCCTCTAAGGCCCAAATGTTGCAACATAAGCTCTGTCACTACATCTTCATGACCCATTCAGGCCCATGCTGCAACCTTGGCTCTGATACCACATTGTAATGTCCCCGACCCTCCGATCGATGAAGAGGACGCTACTATACACCGAACATCCAAGAAACTAGCCCCATGAACATGTATATACCTATAATATCTGAAGTAAATGCTTAAAAGATCAAAAAAATAATGCATAATCATACATATATTCAGTGGAAGAAAAAAATCATTCAATCATATACATGTTCATCATAAATCAGTAACAGTAAACATAACTGCAGAAGTACAATAGACAAGAATACTTATCTTATAAAGAAATTATCTCGCAACCAGCTATGTCACTACAATGTTCCACCCAACCATAGGCCCATGTGCTCTTTAATCTCTCAGCAATGCTGCCACCCCTGAGTCGCGCATGATTCCCAAAGGAATAAGGAACTAGCAGGATTACACATAGCCAAGGGCAATAACACAAAAATGATACATAGTTCAACCAAGCCAACACAGTTGGGTTTATCAAGTGAACAACGGATTAGCCAAGCCAACAAAGTTGCGTTTATCAGGCCATCCAGGAGATGGGAAAGGCTAAATGCTAAGCTGGTGAGCTCATTGAAGAGCTAAGGGCACCTACACCAAAACTAGCCTGACTTCTAGGACACCCAGACACACCCAACACAAGGAAATCAATCCTTTCTCTGCGACGCAGTCGCTCAGGCCCTGTCCTCCCTTCCAGTGCTATTCAGGGGTTGTGGAGAATAAATCCAACCATATAGATCTATCTATTTGGTTCTCAAACACACCAGTTTTATCAAGCACATCAAGCCCTCATTCACCACTCTAGTGCAGTCTGAGGACAAAACCACTGCGTGCATGAAACAAACCAACTATTAAAGCTTTAATAGGGGAAAAACAACTCCCTGAATCATTCTTGGCCCTATCATGGCCAAAACGATTCCACAACAACCTACATCACCCCCAAAATGCAAGGGAGAAACACAGCCAACCAAAATGTGGATAAAACCACACCCCACACAATGTAGGTTCTCATAGCAACCCAACTGATAAGAGGAGAACAACACGCACGGTTCAGCGATGAAGTAATTGAACATCACATAGTCTGACAATGGGGAAGGAGAAGAATGACCTCCTACATGAATGGGAGGAAGAACATCTCATAGACTAGCAATCGAAGAGAAAAGGGAGAACAAACCCCCACACAATGGATTGTAAATTGTTTTATCTCCACTCTGCATGAGGAAAAATGAACAACCCGTGATCCAAGAGAGTGGAAAGAATGGTCATCATCCCAAATGACGTGTGAGGAAACCACTCCCAGCCCGTGCATGACCGAACCAGCTGGTGGAGGGTGCATAGGGGAAATACTACCACCCACCCCTACCTAACATTAACTGCCTCAACTAAAATAGGGGTTTAAGGTTTGACACGATGCTTTTCCCCATGGGGTCCAGGTTTAGAAATAACCCCCTTAAACTTAGGAAATCATGCCCTTTTCAATATGGTTGCAGTGAGCATAACTGGTTGGGATTATTTAATTAAAATCCATAGTTACATGACACAACAATTTAATATGTATGCCGCATATCCTGATATATTATCGGTAATAGTTTCAATCCCCGAAACATAACCAAATCGATGGTGGGGATTTTTCCTTTAGCTCCGCACCATGATCATTTACAATATATAAATATCATGTATATTTAATGCATCGAGGTCAAAACCGGGGTGTTATAATGCCGCTCCTGGTGGTAGGGGCATGTCCGGATCTCCACGGAAGTCTATCCTTGCATAGGGGTAGTCATCGATGGCAATGATCTGCCTCTGCCACCATGTAAAAATGTCTGTTGGGTAGGGGTTAGCCACCCTACTTCCACCCAATCTGCACATAACATTTTTCGAATGTTGTTGGCTCGTATGTCAAACTCTGTGTGGAAGGATTTCCACTCTATGGCTTTGCCTTGGTACACACTCAAAGAAGAACGTGCTCAGTATGTTGTTGAAACTGAATTTTATCACCCTTCCCATCTTGCAGTCACTGAGATGCTGCTTCATGTTTCTCAACAACATAGTGCTCTAGTCATACACTCTGGGTCTCATACACTCCACCACATAGAACATCAGTGGCCGAGAGGCCTGGTGCATTGAAGCTAAGCCAGCTATCCTGCTGAGTGCCAATAGTATGGCCTTCAGTCCGAGAGCATGGATCGAGTTTGTTGGGATTTGACTCCCAACCTTTTCCATGTCTGGAAAGCAGTACACCGTAATGTACTCATCGATATTCAATCCACCTCTTGGCTCATGAGATCGGATATTTACCACATCTCCTCGTTGGGATAATCCAGTGATAAAGTATATGTCCTCAATTTCTATACTCAGTGACATCCCGTCAATGTAGAAAGACTCAGAGTCTGTATGACAATAATCAACTAGCATCTAGAGGAGTCTTGGTTTGGCCCTCGGGCTACCAAGACACCAAAAATTATACAAACTGCATGCACTCAATGCTTGTTGGGCCATTAAGTCACCTTGCACGACCACTTCCACATCACCATTGTCCCTCTCCCTCCATTCTAAAATCATCCTACACAAAAAACAAGAATTTTGATTAATATTTTCCCTTGAAAATATCATTTGCAGCTGCATATGTGACTATTTGCAAAACAACTGCGTATGTACGTGGGTTTGGGAATTTTTTTTGCATATGGCCATTGTTATACACGAAAAAAACACCGATACCCACGTGGGCCGAAATGCATAATTTAGGATGGCATAAAAAATTAAATGGACCATGAAAACTTAAAAAATTTGCATGAAATAGGAAGAGGAGGACATGAGGAGTTACCCAGATCAAAGGGTGTTGAATTTCGCCTAACGATGCTCCAGGAATTTGAGTTGGAAGTTTTGAGCTCAAATGGGCAAAAATTTCAAATGATATGGAATTTTTAAATTTTTTATTATTTATAGAATTTTTTTGGAAATTTTTACCCAGTTTCTATAGTTTTGACCATTTCTGACTATTTTGGACTGTTTTGAACTAATTTAAGGATGTAGGAGTCCGTTTTGATTGTGGTTTGACCGTGGTTTTGATCCGTTTATGTTGATTTCAGGTATGATGTCTAAACTAGCATATAGGTTAGGTTTCACATCCATTTTCACTTTGCATGACCTTATGACCATTTCATTATAACCTTAGGTACGAACCCATTCTAGCTTGTCACGGAACCTTCTTGTTTCTTTTAGAAATGACATGATGTGAATGGTAGAGATTGACCATACATGGGCACTCTAGTTAGCTTCTGTTTGCATTTAGTGCCCATGCCGACATTTTTCCTTTAGGGTGGGGGAGTCCTTTGTATAATACCACCATGACTTTGCACAAGAGCCTCATACTCCTCTTGATATTTTTTGCTGGCCTTTTCGCCAAGACTCCCTTATGTGAAGCTGTACTTGCATTATCATGAGTTTTTCTTTCCTTATTGATCCTTATGCCAGCTTCACTGAATTTGATTATCAGCTTTATAGCCTGAGCTTGTCTCATGTCTGGCCAAGCAAATCCATTTTATATATCTTTTGTAGCTTGATTCCCCATTTTTACTGGGAGGCGACATTCCCTTGAGTGTTGTTATGCTACACATGTTTCCTTGCATTGAGCATATGTATGTTCCACTGCTTGGAACTAGTTTGTTTTCCCTAACACTTGTCTCCTCCTAGTTTGTAACTATAAAGCACTTTTATTCTTTTTCAATCTTTTCAAAATATTTGAAAAATTCCAAAAAAATCAAAAAATCAAAAACCCAGACAGGAAAAGATGTTATATTTGGCAGCAGTCGAGTCGTGTCACCTTCGAACAGAGCACTACATATCACATCCATTGGTTGGGTTAATAGTTTGAATTTAGGAGCTGTACTCATTTCTCTCAGTTTATCTCCACCGACTAGTTAAGCTTCCAGTCCCTATGCAACCTCTGTCGATGCCTCCTTTGTAGCAGAGATGTCCCAGTTTTGTATATCAAGTCTATGATACCTACATTCAGTCACCATTTTCCCTTATGCTCTTGTTCGAAGGAAGTTGAAGCTTGAGTCAGCCATTCCTCAGTTTTCTTGACTTTGCATGTTGACCATTCCTAGTACTGGTACTGGTTCGTGCACATTATGATCGAGTCCTTCCACATTATACAACTTTGCATAGTATCTCGTGTTGGGTGATGGGGGATGCCTTAATTCCCTCGTTCTAGTAGATTTCATCCCATCAACTTCAGATCATTTATTCTGGGATAGGATTCTAGAGTCATTTTTAGTGCCTTGAGACTTGCAGTCATCAGTGGTAGGTTCTCTCGCCATCGATAGTTTTTGGAATACATCAATGTCCCCTAATCGATGGATTCTTTCAAGTGTTTGATCTCAACAAATTTATTCACACTTGTTAGATTGCACTCTAGTACCTTGATTCCCATTTTCATTATTGGTGGGTGATCTCGCATCTGCTAACGGTATACATCAATGACCGATAATTAGATGAAGGACTACTATGTTTGACCTCAACACCTCTATTCACATAGTAGGACATGTACTCATAATGGTTTGTGTAGAATACTTTCTATATTGTTGGAATTTCATATATGCTACCTCCTTGATCGTGCCAGTGTTCATGAGAATTCATCTCTCGTGACTTGATTCTAGTGTGTGTCAGATATCTTTAGCCATTATGGAGATCTTCATCCATTGTATATATTCATATTTCATGGAGATCATTATACTTTGTATATATTCATCATGGAGATTCTGATCTATCTATATTGTACCTGGCGATGACTACACATTTCATATTTTGTATCATGCTTATTCATGTCCATTGTACTCTTATGTGTCCGGGACTATTGTATGTACTTGTAGTCATATGCAGAGATATTTGTACTATATTGTTGGATGGCTTGTTCTTCCACCTGGTTCTTCATCACTCCACTTCTGGGATGGACTTATAATGTATTTCGGCCATCGTATCACCCTTCTGACCTCACACATTAGGGGGCATCTGTTACAGCTGATTTTACCACATATGGTAGATCACATATTTATGGCCTTCCCTATCCCTCTACAGACTCTTTGGACCCCATGTAAAATTTTTGTACCTTTGATGTTTCCAATATCATCCCTAAAAACATGCATTATTTTCTATACGTTACTTTTAAACCCATTCTCACGTATATATGTGGATATAACCCTTAAACCCGTGTACAACGATATGTGTGCAAAAGGCCAAAGATTTTTGCAGTTTTCCTTGATGTGGATCCGATTCACTTGTCTCTTGGCCTTCCATATGCCTTGAGATCGCTCGGATTTGACCTTCCGTTACCCCATTGAAGCACTATATAAGGAACCCTTTGAATACATTGAAAGGGGAGGAATTGAAGAGCAAGAAAACTATAGTCCATTGTTGTCGTAGCTTATACTTGAGTCTGCATCCCTTTGTCCCTTGGAGAACTTGGTGTTCTTTCCAATATTTCCTTTGCTTGTGAGATTGCTATCGAGAGATGGAGGATTGAGGTGGTGGAGGCCCAGGTGGAGGACTTAGTTTCTCTGGTTCGTAGACATGCCGACAGAGGTTGTCATTCTTGTAATCTTTGATTTATATTAATAGAAATATCTTTTCGTGTCCAATGATGTGCATTTAAATGAATATTGAATCCATGGGTTATTTTAATTGCTTATACATTATTGATTATATATGATAGAGTAGGTCTAACACCATTATATAGCATGCTTGTCTTGTTTGTTGATTGTTGAGAGAGAAAATTGATAAAACGAGCGGGATTGGAAAAGCTCAATGGGGATCTACATCAACCATTCAGAATAAGTTATGGTTTGGGATCCTTTAGTGTTATATGTTTTATTTCTTTTGCATATTGGGAAGGGATTGATTTCTGTATTTACTTTTTCTATTGTGGTACCCCAAGCCATAGGAAGTTTTCTCCGTAACAGAGAGCATTCACGAACATGTTCCCTAACACATTTTGTGTAGATTACATTCAGAAATGATGTATTTATCATTAAATTATTTTATGTGTACACAAGCTACTCGTTAACTTTTCTTGAAAGTTACAAGAACAATCATAGCACTAAATAAAATTTTGACATATTCGATAATAATAATAATAATATTTCTAAAATAAAGGTGGAAGGAAAAAATAATTCCCTACAATTTGTTTTTTTTTGCACGTCAAAATTTACAAAGAATATATGAGTTTTGAGGGATTTGATTTAATAAATGAGTACTAAATTTGAATTTTCACTATCACATTTGGCAAAAAAGTGTTACCATCTTCGTGGATTCACATCATTGCATTTTTTTTTCCAACATGTTTATCAAAATTCTTCATCGACTATCCTAGAAAGGTTATTATCTTTAGGATGAACTCCTTTATTTATAGGGTTTATCCAATACTGTGAATACCGATAATATATTGGGTTTATGATAAACATGTGTTGCAATTGGAGGTTTGTGTAGTTAATCTTGGTGAAGTAAAATGGAAATCAATTTATTAATAGGAATATTGATAATTTTAATGGAAAAATATTTGAACAATGGAAGTTAAAAATGGAATCTCTTCTTGTAGACAAGGATCAATGGATTTTCATGGACTTAGGTACAAATCCCACTGTTATGTCAAAATAAGATTGGAAAATCTTGAGAGAAAAGTGAGAAGAATGATTCAGCTATTTTCTTAGACTTAATGATGTTGATTTTTTGGAAAAGATAGTGGAATGAAGATATGAGATAATTTGGGGAATGTGTATCAATTAAATTTCCTAGTAAACAACTTATTTGGTTTTATCGTGGAATATGTTTACACCCTGGTAAATCATCTAAATGTAGTTAGTATTGTGATAATCCAATTGCACTCTGCTACTATTACGATCGAGGATGAAGATAAGAATAATATCTTGTTATGTTATTTGTTAAGATATTAGGATAATATGGTTGTGGAAATTAGTATTATATCTTAATCCACATAAGGATCTTAGGATGTTATTGTATTGTTGTTCATAGAGGAAAATAGTAGAAAATCCAACGAGTGACCAAGGATGTTTTATCTATGAGTGGTTGACATTCAAAAGGGAAAATGAATAGGTATTATGTGGGAGGATGTAATCTATAGGTATATATAAATATCCAAGATAGGTTGAAATGAAATATTGGAAATGAGGTAAGGATCTTCATTTTGAACATAAATGCATATCTAAGAGTGTCACATAAAGGTAAAGGGTATGATGATGGCCCTTTAATAGAGAAACAAAACCGTGTACAAATAAAGGAGGTGATGTTTTCTTGGAATATACAAGAACACATGTATATCATGATGTATGGTTGATCAATTCAGGTGCTTCATTCAACATGACTCCTCACAAGGAATGGTTTTGTGAATATTGAAAGTATAAAGCAGGTGACGTTTTCCTTGGAGATGGTTTGATATTGCAAATAATGGGAACTCAAGGATCGAATTATTTCCCAAATATAGAAGGATTAGGGATATTGTTGGGTTTACCACATTCTAAAACTTGGAAAAAAATTGATATCTATATGGAGGATGGGTGATGTAGGTGTGCATATTGTATTCGAAAAGGAAAAAATCTAGATGGTTTGAAGGAAAATTGTGTCGACACAAGGATTCCAGATTAGAAATATGTACAAGTTTTTCATAAACAATTTCATTTATGGGTGCAATAATTCTATTATTCCTAATTAGAATAATGAAAAATATATGAACCCTATTGTTCATGTAGAGAATACAATGAGATGGCATATAAGATGAGGACATATTGGGAAGGACCTCCTTTAATAATTACATCCTGAAGGTATGGTTGAAAGTATGTTTGATTGTGCATTAGATTTTGATTTATGTGAACATTCCATATATAGAAAACATAACCATGTGAGATTCCCATATGGTGCTACAAGAGTAAAGGGAATCTTCGAGTTAATACAAAGTCAGATGTTTGACACGTCCATTTCCATCACTAGACAAATTTGTGCATTATGTTTGATTGATCGATAGCTTCTGGAGGATCGTATGGGTCTATTCACTCCATAAAATATGTCATTTGTTTGGTAAATTTAAAATTTTTAAAGATACTGTAGAAAAATAGGAAGAGAAGAAATTGAACATGTTGAGGAGATATAATAGTAAAGAGTTGTGTCGAAATGAGCTCAAGGATTTATGTAAGCAGTGTGGAATTGCAAGGATAAAGTCTACTCCATACACATCTCAAAAAAATGGAGTTGTCGAAGGGATAAATATGACAATAATGGAGAAGGAAAAAAATATGGTCAATGGTGGAGGGTTATAACTCTAGCATCAATAATCAATGTTGGTAAATTGACCATTAACAATAACGTTGGGTGACAAAACTCCACATGATAATTTGTCTCGCTCAAATGTCTCATATTTCTTAGTTGTGATGATTATGTGCATGTTATAGGAATATATGAGTAAGTTGGATAATAAAGATGGAAGGTGTATCCTTATTTCTTATTAATATAGATTAAAATATTATAAAATTTATAACCCAATAACCAATAATATGGTTTAAAAAATTGTAAACTTTATAACCCAATAACCAATAATATGGTTTAATAGATTGTAAACTTTATAACCCAGTAACCAATAAGAAGGTTTATAATGGGGATGTTATATTTAAATAGGTTATGCTTCGTTCAAAATATGAAGCCTAGAACAAGGAATAATAACCAAATACACCAGAGCTTGAGTTGGAGCATGACTCATATGACTGAATAGAAGAAGATGAACAAACAAAGGAATAACCTCAAGTTACATCATTCACGAAATCAAGTCATGAGAGAAGGAAACTGGAAAGGTATATCCCATCCGATTTGAGCTCCAATTTTACTTTATTTATTATGGATGATAATCCAAAATATCTTAGGGAGGCTATTAATTCATATGATATTAAACTTTGGAAAATGAACATGGTCAAAGAAATGTAATCCTTTGATTTCCAATAGAATCTCTTAATTTTGATATTTTGATATGTAGGGGAGTTTTTTTATATTTAATATTTCGATGTGTTACTTTGGAGTTGGAAAGTTATCTCTCTACTATGAGGTTTTGTGAGTGGAATTGTGAAATTTGTGGATGCATGTTGGTTTTGATTAATATATTTTTAACATTGATTACTTCCAAGACCTAGTTTACTTGTAATTTTATTATGGAAAGTAATTTTGTCAATTTTAAAATAACTAATACAAATTCATATATTTTACAATAAATATTTCTAAAAAAAATATTCGTATAGTGGAAACAACTAATTCAAATAAATATTAAACATGTTGACAAATTAAATTATTGAAAAATAATACATCTCAAATTCATATACTATATGATAAACATTTTGTTTAACATTAATGTATCTAATGCTTTTAACAAAATTATGTGGGATGGGTTAAATTCATTGTATCTATTTCACTTATTAATCTTTGTCAAATCAACATGGACTAAAGAAATCAGACTTGGGCAAGGCTATCAGTTTGGTACTATTACCAAAGGATTTTAAACAAAATTTTAGTATTTTTTTTGTGTGCTAGTCAATACCTATTTGGGAGCCGTATTTGGCCTCTTTTCAAGTCATTTTAGCTTTTGGGAATGGTATACCGTTACATACTACATGTAAAGGTCCAGAATGGTAGTATGTCATTTCCGTGAGCTATGATGAACAATTGTCATGCTGTATGTTTTGACAAATTGTCATCTCCTATCCTCTCATTGGTAAGTGTTTTATATAATTTGCATCTAATGTAAATTGAGCCATAAAAATTATCATCATCAATATGGAAGACAATGTGTAATGTGTTTTGGGCTAGGCTATTAGTTTTGCACTATTACCAAAGGATTTTAAACAAAGTTTTTGTATGCTTTTTGTGTGCTAGTCAATAACCTATTTGGGAGCCTCATTTGGCCTCTTTTCAAGGAGTTCTAGCCTTAGGGTATGGTATATTGTTATATACTACACGGTTACATACTATATGTACGAGTCCGGAATGGTAGGATGCCATTTTCTTGAGCTATGATGGACAACTGTCATGCTGCATGTTTGGAGGAATTGTCATCTCCTATCCTCTCATTGATAAGTGTTGTCTATAATTTGCATCTGTTGTAAATTGAGCCAAAAAAATATCATCATTAATGTGAACGACAATAACCTATTTGGAAGCCTTATTTGGCCTTTTTAAAGACATTCTACCCTTAAGGTATGGTATAGGGTTACATACTATGGTATGATATACCCTACATGTACATGTCCCAAATAATACTATGTCATTTTCTTGAGCTATGATGGACAAATGTCATGTTGCATATTTTGACAAATTTTCATCTCCTATCCTTTTCATTGGTATATGTTGTCTCTAATTTTCATCTATTGCAAATTGAGCCATAAAATTTTTCAATATACCAATGGTGCATGTTATCCGTAATTTGCATCTATTGTAATTTGAGCCATGAAAATAGACAAATTGTCATATCCTATCCTTTCATTGGTACGTTGGTACGTGTTGTCCATAACTTGGATCTGTTGTAAATTGAGCCATAAAAATTATCATCCTCAATGTGGATGACAATGTGTAATGTGTGCGGAACAATTTGTCTGGGTATTGGAGGAGACATTTTCGATTACTGTCTCACATGTGGCACACAATATCTGAACCTCATTGAGTAGGGACTAGAGGAAAAGGCGACGTTGTTTAATGGAATCTACGACAATTCTTCTCAAAAGGATGTCAGTTCCAGAATCTCGCGTCGTCAGTGCCTATGGATTTTGAAGCCATGACCCATGCAGCGCTGGTAACAGGAATCTACCATGTGTTGGAATATGCAACGCTCAGCAATTGTTAAAATCTGAAAATCCTGACGGGTGGCTTGCGATGGGCGAATTAACCTCTCAGGAAGGGGAAGAGGTTGTCTTTATGAGATGTTTCGAGATACTTGAATACCTGAGCATGAACAGAATACGACGTCTCAAAATTGTGAGAAACGATTATAGGTTTTTATGTTTCTACAAGGCTTTTGTATGGAACACATTTTGCCACATGGACAGCCATGTAATATGTGCAATTATTGGGAAAAAGAATGTCGAAATATGATTTAATCTACTTACCTCTATTATTACTCTAGGTTTTCTGAATGTTTCCATGACCTCGGGAAGACCTGGATCATGAAAATATTCCAAAAGTCTAGAGCTGTGATTCACTTGAGTAGGAAAAACTTGATTGTTAGTCAAAATCCAGTCGACTAAACTTGAGTTTACAGCTTAGTTATTAAAAAAATGTCACGCCGAACTTTTTTTTCTTTTTACTTGTCGGGTAAAACGGACTAGACAAGTATACAAAATTTGGTCGGCCCTTTAGAGCCGACTCTTTTACCTCGACAAGTTCTTACTTGCCGTTACTTGTCGATTCTAACGACAGGTTTTACTTTGACAACTTGTCGGTAAACGACAACTTGTCGATTTTACACTTAGACAGAACTGAACCGACTACTTGTTGGCTTGACCACTTCTAGAACTTGTAAACAACATTTACCCAAGTAATTATGGAGGAAACTTTGCAGCTAAATAAACATGCATTCAACCATAAACTATTTTATATAAATAACTTGTACGGGAATAACAAAGGTAATACAAACTTGTCGATCCAAACTTGTCGGCTCACCAATTGATCCTTTTACAGAGCTTAGTCTCTTTGACAGAATCACACGCACAATCTTGAGCTTCTACTTCACTCTCTTCTCAGTGTTCTCTCTTTTTCTCGCCTAGAGTTCATCTGTCTCTTGTGTCTTGTGTCTAACTTGATTTATAATCTTCTTCTTCTATTTATAGGAAACCTAAATATTGCTTCGATGTGAATCTACAGACTTTCCATTAATGGTTGTAATAACTATCTACCTACAAACTTAGCTTCATAAATTAATTCGATTGGTTTCGATTGCTGAATCGTGGACTCTTCACTCTTTTTAGACTCACTGAAAAGTTCTGAACTGATACAGACTCTGACAGAGTTAGCTGAGATCACATACGGATCTGTGAGTAATTAATATTTCCAACACTCCCCCTTAATTATGAGCAGATGGGGATTTTTTTTAAAACAAAATTTACAAAATGTTTCATAGCTTAGACTTGCTATGTGCATGACAGAGTTCACTGTGCAGAACTTGTTAGTGCAAGATAAATACGCAGATATTGGAAAGTATCCTTTGCCAATGGTTTTGTAAATATGTCTGCAAGTTGATCTTCAAGCCTTCAAAATTCTAAAAAAAATCCTTTTTTTTCACCAACTCTCTTATGAAATGAAACCTTATGTCGATTTTCTTTGTTCTCTTGTGAAACACATGATTCTTTGATAACACAATGGATAAATTGTTATCGCAGAAGATGGTTGTCGATTCTTGATGGTTTTGGGACAAGTCTTTTAACACTCTCTGCATCGAGACAAATTGACATGCAACACTTGTAGCTGCAACATACTCTGCTTCTAGTGAAGACAGAGTTACTATGGGTTGTTTCTTTTAAGCCCATGAAACAACACGTGTACCAAAATGAAATGTGTACCCAGGTGTGATCTTCCTGTCATCTATGCTTCCACAATTGTCACTGTCATTATAGCTAGTGAGTTTAAAATTTCTGAGGTTGAATACATAATGCCAAGGTATTTTGTGCCACTTAAATACCTTAGAATTCTTTTACCTTCTTTCCAATGTGAGTCTTTTGGTGACTCTATGAATCTTGAGATCAAACTTACTCCATACATCATGTCTGGTCTTATCACTACCAAATACATAAGGCTGCTAGCAAGCCTTTTGAACAACGTAGGATCTACAGTTGATCCTTCATCATCCTTGCTCAATTTTAAACCTGCTATTACTGGTGTTGGGGATATCTTGGAATTAGACATAGTAAATATTTTTCAAACTTCACTTGCATACTTTGACTATGATATAAATATACCACTTTCGGACTACTGAACTTCAATGCCTAGAAAAAAATTCATAAGCCTCAGATCAACCATTTAAAATTAACTTTCCATGATTGATTTAAATTCTTCTATGAAAAAATCACCAGTAAGTATTAAATAATCTACATACAAGAAGAGAATTAGCATCTTACCTTGCTCATTAAATTTGGTGTACAAAGTCGGTTCACTTTCACTTCTGTGAAATCCATTTTTAGTGAGATAGGAATCAGTTCGATTGTACCAAGCTCTAGGAGCTTGCTTCAAACCATAGAGTTATTTTTTCAGCATGTACACTTTATGCTCTTGACTTGGAACTTCATAGCCTTGTGGAAGTTCCACATATACTTCCTCTTGTAGATATCCATTCAAAAATGTTGAATTGACATTAATTTCATAAACATGATATTTGTTTTGTGCGGGAATGGCCAAAACTATTCTGACTGTATCCATCCATGCAATAGGTGCAAACGATTAATTGAACTCTATGATGGGATGCTGTGTGAACCCTCTTGCTAACATTCTTGCTTTGTGCTTTTGCACATTCCTATTATCATCTTGCTTGGTCTTGTAAATCCATTCGATGTTGATTATATATTTTTCTTTTGGTACATCTACGAGTTCCCATGCCTGGTTTTTCTCAGTGCAATCTATTTCTTCATCAATGGTCTATGCTCATACTTCCTCTTCAAAATATTCTCCAAATGTTAGTGGATCATATATAGGAGAAAATAATGCAAATAGAGAGAATGAATTTGGTGTACCAGCTTCATATATCTCACGTAGACTTCTTGTCTCCATCGGTTCTTTCAATGTCATGCTTGACAAAATGCTTGATGGAGTCTATTGTCCACTTGGTGTGCTTGTTGATGTAGCTTGAGATGCCACTTGTGTCAATGGTCCTTGTGATGAACCATGTCATGGTGTCATGGGAGTAGACGGTGCTTGAACCACTTCCTCCGCCATGTCATCATTGTCGACATTCAACACAATCTTGACATTTATGTCGACGGTTCCATTCCATGATTCATTCTCAATAAATTGAACATCTCTATTGATTATCACTTTCCTTGTGACATGATCATACAACTTGTATCCTTTTCTATCTTCAGAATAGCCGACAAAAATACATTTGTGTCCCTTCTTGTCTAGCTTCTTTCTCATCTCATCTGGAACATGAACATATGCAACACAACCAAAAAATTTTAAATTAGAAACACTATGATTCATACATGCCCATGCTTCTTGAGTAACTTTGTTCTTAACACTCTTTGTTGGAAATCGGTTAATAATGTAAACAGCACTTGAGACTGCTTCACCCCAATATTCATTTGGAAAATGCTTGGCTTCCAAAATGTTGCGCGCCATCTACATGATGGTTTTGTTCTTTCTTTTGGAAACATCGTTCTGCTGAGGCATATACTGTGTAGTGAATTTATTTTGTATGCCATGGCTCTTGCAAAAAATTAGAAATTCATTCAAAACATATTCACCTCCTCTGTCGGTCCTTAATATCTTGATGCGGTGTCCACTCTAGTTCTCCATGAGTGCCTTGAAATGATGAAAATAACTAAATGCATCATATTTATGTTTCAGAAAATATACCCCTCTTTTTCTTGAGTAGTCATCAGTAAAAGTTAAAAAATAATTGCAGCCACCAATGGATGATGTGGACCACAAATATCAGAGTGCACAATTTCAAGTGGTGTGCGTTCTCTATAAGACTTTTCGACTGGAAAAGTATCTCTATGTTGCTTGCAAAAAATGCATCCTTCACAAACCCTTTCCGGTATGTTGATCAATGGAAATCCTTTTACCATATTCTTTGTGCGTAGTAGCTTCATCCCACCAAAATTTATATGTCCGAATATGAAATGCTACAGCGAGGATTCATCTTGAACTTGTGTTTGAAATGTAGCCTAAAAGTTAGCACTAAGATTTACTTTCTTGTCGAGGGACTCGATTGTTTCTTTAGTTTATTCCTTAAATGCAGCTCCTATATTTGTTTTCGATTTCATGTTGGAAACTATCCTCAATGGAAACAAGTGATTTCTTGTCATTGGAACTTTCTCTATCAGCTGCTTACTTGGACGCTTGTCTTTAATCACATAGTCATTATCTTGTATGTAGAATCTATAGCCTTTTTGTATCAGCTGTCGAATGCTCAAGAAAATATGTTTCAGACGTTTGGCATAATATACATCAGGGATATACTTACTCTCCCCCTGTCTGGCTAGAATATAGACAGTGCCTTTTCCCAAAACAATGACTTGGACATTGTTTCCAAGTGTAACATCAGTTTGAACTGAACTATCTAGACTGGAAAAAAAATTTGAATTACCATTCATATGATTATCGCAACCTGAATCTAAGTACCATATGTCATGTGGAATTTCTTGAACAACATTGGATTCAATTAGAGATGTAGATTCCATTAACATTGCATTTGTCAGAGTGTTGGTGCTGGTCGATTGATTTGGGATTTTCCTTCCTTGGTCATATTGCTTCTTCCTGCATTCATATGTATAATGACCAAATTTCTTACAATAATGACATTTGATTTTTTATTTATCAAACCTCTCGCCACTTGGCTGACTTGAATGTTGATAGTATCCTCTACCATTGACATTTGTAGGAATTTTTCCTCGTCCTCCTCTGGAATAACTTTTTCCTCTGCCTCTAGAGTTGTTTCTCCCCCTGCCTCTACCATGGCTTATGGATGACTGTGCTACGAATGCACCTTCCAATGATGTTTGTGTTTTGTTGAGTCTATGTTCATGATTGATGAGTGAAGCTTGCAGATCAGCAATGGTAAATATCCACATGTCTATGTGTTCTTCCAAGGTCACAACCAAGTTTTCAAATATTGGGGGAATACTTCTGAAAAAAAATTCAACAACTCTTTTGTCTTCTATGTCTTCTCCATGAGATTTCATTTGGTTTATCAAATCAACAACTCTAGTGTAGAATGAGTCTATGATCTCTAAATCTTTCATGGACAAGTATTCAAAATCTCTTCTCACAATCTACAACTTCAAAGTATTTACATTTCCCAAGCCTTGATAGGAGGTCTCCAATGCATCCCATGCTTGCTTTGCATTAATTTTTGCTTCTACTCTTGGGAGTATACTTTCATGCATGGATTGATGTATGTAGAACATAGATTTTCCATATTTCATCCTCTGTTCCCTCAAGGCATGTAGACATATTTCCCTCTAAATAAATCCTTCATTGTTAGAGACCAATATTCATAATTCTTTCCTATAAAAATTGGAGTTTGTAATGAACCAGAAGTGGAAGCCATTTTTAATTTTTAATTTTCCTTAGAAAATTACTTTTCCACTTTTAAGACAATTTTTCTTTCCTAAACCTTTCTCTGATATCGGTTATCCAAAACTGAGCTGACTAAACTTGATTTTACCGCTCAGTTATTAAAAAAAATTCACACTGACCTTTTTTTTCTTTTTACCTGTCAGGTGAAACTGACTAGAAAAGTATACCAATTCTGATTGGCCTTTTAGACCTGACTCTTTTACCTCAACAAGTTCTTTCTTTTTGGTTCTACCAACAGTTTATTGTCGATTCTACCGACAGGTTTTACATTGACCAATTGTCGGTAACCGACAACTTGTCGGTTTTACACTTAGATAGAACAGAACTGACTACTTGTCGATTTGACCACTTCGACAACTTGTCAATTTTACTCAACCGTAATTGTAAACAACAATTATCAAAGTAATTTTGGAGGAAATGTGCAGCTAAATAAACATGAATTCAACCATAAACTATTTCATATAAATAACTTGTCCGGAAATAACAAAGGTAATGAAAACTTGTTGATCCAAACTTGTCGGCTCACCGACTGATCCTTTTACAGAGCCTTGGCTCTTCTATAGAATCACACACATAGAAGCTTGAGCTTCAAATTCACTCGCTGCTCATAGTTATCTGTTTTTGTCACCTAGAGTTCCTCTATCTCTTATGTCTTGTGTCTAACTTTATTTACAATCTTCTTCTTCTATTTATAGGAAACCTCAAAATTGCTTCTACGTGAATCTAGAGACTTGCCATTAATGGCTGTTATAACTATCTACCTATAAACTTAGCCTCCGAAATTAATTCGACTGGTTTAGATTGTCGAACCATGGAATTTTCACTCTTGTAAGACTAACCGACAAGTTCTGTACTGATACGGACTCTGACAGAGTCAGGCGAGATCAGATACGGATCTGGGAGTATTTAATGTTTCCAACATTGATCACTTAGCCTTATTCATTTATCGTCGTAGATTACCTCCACCCCGAATAAAAATATATAAATTACAATATTGGCTAGTTCAAGCGGTATCTTTTATTTACTATCTCTATAGGAATATAAAGATTGTTTTAGGATTTGGGTAGAAATATAAAGATCTTTTTATGGAAAAAAAATTGTATGATTTTTTTAAAGTTATAAATGTTAAGTCTTAGAATTTGAGTTTTAGAATGTTTTTGAGAATGTTGAAATTTATTTATACTAGTTAAATTAGAATTAAAATATAGTTAATACAAAATACATAAAATTGAATCAAAATATAATTAAATACAAATTTTGCAAAATAAAAAATATATAATTCCAAAAACAAATACTAATTAAAATATAATTAAATACAAATTTTACAAAATTAAAAATACATCATTAAAAAGAATCCAAATATTCTAGTAAAACTGAATTTATGAGAGAAAATATATCACAAACATAGTCATATTTAACGTGATCAAAACATATAAATTGTAAATTTGGCGAGGTCAAGAAATTTAAACGTTCAAATATAAGAGCCCGCAAGAAGCTGCTACCCAAACATGATGCAATGGGAGCCCACAAGCGAAAAAAAAAGAACATGCCCACACCATTGGACGCGTGCACGTGCTCCTGCTTATGCAGTGGTGAAACTCCATGCTGGATTTCCAACGTGGACAATAGGAGCGTGCATGTGCCCCTAGAGACACGCTTGCGTGTAAGTGCGTGCACACATATGTGGACATGCGCTTGTGTTGTCTGTGATCCCATACAAGGACACATATGTGTCCCTGTGTTTTAAAAATAGGAAAACAGTGAACAATTTTTTTTTTGTTGACAACACACCCGTGAGCGTGCAACGAGGCAAAAAGGACCCCCAAGGAGGAGAAAATGACACCCAAGGAGCCCAAATAAAGAGTCAAACCTGCCTAAAATGACATCAACGACGTTGGAGTAAGGTAGATGGAGTACGAATGCCATTTTTTTCGTTTACTTTAATGTTTTTAATTGTTTTTCAAATAAAATACAAAATTAAAAAAAATTGCAAATAAATTGAAATGGGTAAATTTTGATATTGCAGATACAAATTACCTAAACATAATGACAAATACCAATGAACCATCCCAAAAATGGAATGAAACAAACCAATCAGAGGACCCAAACCCTGAATTAAATGAAGAAAACCCCGAATTAAAGGAAGAAAACCCTGAAGATGAATTACATGGGGATTTAAATCAATTAAGATTTTTGAGTGATGAACTAAAGAACACCAGGGAACCCTCTTGGGTTTCCCTCGCCACATCAATACAAAACATAATAGAGTTTGTCAACATTTCCCACAGTGAGATAACCAATTTGAGAAAATATAGGGCTCGAATGAGAGAATATTATGGCATTGGTATATCCAAAGAACATATAAAAAACCTAAATATCACAAAAGCACAACTGTGGAGAAAATTTATAGATCCAATAACAAGACAACCTCCAGATGTGAGATAGAGGCGATTTTGCATGGATTGGTGTAATTACCAGCCATGGAGAGAAAACTGCAAGAAGAGAAGGTTCATGGGTTTTCACGAGCCTCCATGCAACAATGTCGAGGTCCCACAGTATTTTCTTAGGAAAATGTGGGATGAGTTTTTGTTAGGATTCCATGTGAACTACTTCAAAATCACTGAGTTCTAGGGCATTCGTTTTGGCTCATCCCAAGATCAACCTCATTCCCTATGAAACCCACTCAAAGGATCTCCTGGACCTAGGCAAGAACCAAAACTGTTTCGTCAACCCCCTGGATTAGGTAGCAAGCTAGATGATATCCCTGAGTCCATTATATGTGCCACATGGAACCTTCTCAAGCATAGCACATTTGTTGCTAGATCCTCGCAGAGCGAACAAGACCACCCCGAGAGACACACTTATGTGCGGTCTACTGGTGGTGGCTGAGGGAGAGCAGCTACAAGTGGTATCCAGGATGATCCATCCAACTCGACGTGACCAGTGCCACATTGTTGTTCTCATTGTGGGAATCCATGCCATGTTCCCATGCAAGAGCATGGCACAGAGAGCCACCTACACCAAGTTAGTTATTGTTTTATTTAATGTTCAAGTATTGATAATACGTTATGTAATCTCATAATTTATAATAAATTAAACTTAGAATCAAATGTTTATGACTTGATTTGTTTTAATGTATAGCTATTGATTGTTGACTCTCTAACACCTGGGTGGGAGGACATTGGTTCCTTCAACCTAGATGGATCCATGGCTACCACAGAGGACATCGCGGTACCATACACAAGTATTTTTATTTCAGTAATTAATTTTAATGTTAGTAGTTTATCTTTTCATCCAATGTACTTAATATTTAGTAATTGAATCTAATTATTTTTGTGCAAATGAATAGGTGTCCGCAGGACTGAGTGACTAGCCATCCTCATCGAGGATCAACAAATCCTATCGTGAGAAGGTATCTTGTAATAAATTATAATCATAATTTCAGTTTTGATGGCTTAGATTTGTATAGTTATATTTTTATGTACTAATATACGAGGCCATGAATATTTATGCAGTTTCGAGTACTTAGGCATGTCGGTGTAACTATCTCTCCATTTACTACCTTTTCCCATCATATATGCCAGGTGGTGCCCCTGGAATATATGATCCCTTTCCCTTGATCCCTCTCCACTGTGTTCCATCCATCCCTTGCTTTCCATCAACCACAACACTTCCATCTATCTCCCCCTTCTTCATCACAACCTTCGCTCACTCCCCCATGCCCAACCCATCCACCCCCTCCCTTGTAATTTCACATGTTTCCNATCATGATACACCATCCATCCACATTCACCCATCCCTCCACCCCATCCCATACCTCAGTCCCCTCTCCGATATTCCCCCACCACCTTCGTTCCCTTTTCCAAGGTGTCCCATTCCATTCTACAGCCAGTTCAGGTTTATCATCATACATCACCAATTTTCCCCCTCCATTCCACACCCTCTCTCACCATGCCCCCTAGTTTTGTAGCCAATTTCGATGTGGCTACATCCTTCACTATTCCATCCATCCTAGAATCAGAGCATGTTGTCAAGCCTACTACTCCACCTGACACCCCTGAGGACCAGCTGATTGCTCCACCTGCCACCCCTGAGGACTAGCCAATTGCTCCACCTGCCAGCCCCCGGGACCAACCTCTTGTGTTCATGGTGAGATTTATTAGTTTACAAAATATCGTGAAATATTAATGAAAATTAACATAGAAAGTAAATTGTATGAGTTATCTTACTGTTTAAATGTTGTAGGGTGGAATTGCCGAGAGACATGGATTATGGATGAGGGTAGGCTGCTCACCACTTACGATCTTGTATGAGGTGAGCTATTTAAGATTTTAAAACATGATTTTGATTTTTAAATTTTGTTTTATACTTGTATAATTTCCTGTAGGATTTGGCATTTGATTGTTGTTGTTTCAGAGTTGATCTTCCTCTAGCTCGAAGAAGAGGAAGATGGATTTTGGAGGTGCACCTAGGAGATTCGAGGATGGGAAAGAGGATTCAGAAACCCTCCTATATACACTAGACATGATGTAGCATTTTGGCACGAGTTTCCATATTTTGTATAGCGCACGAGTTGCATATTTTGTATACGACACGAGTTTCCATTTTGTATATGACATGAGTTTCCATTTTGGCACGAGTTTCACTACTACTATATATGATTGGAAATTTGTGTATATTAAGATATCATTTTGCACTTCTTTATATTAATTTTTCTTTTATTAAATATTTGCATACATTATGTCGAATGCAGCAGTATTTTATACTATTTATGTGCTTGCAATACTCATTGTTGACGAAGCAATAATGTCTGTATGTTCACAATAAAATGCATAAAAAAATTAACATTGTAGGTTAGTTAACAAAAAAATACACAATTGCATAAATGTGTACAATATCAATGATAATTTTAAATACCAAATACATGATCTTGTAAATCATAGTGAAAATAATTTTTCAATCTAGCAAACTTTTTCCATGCAGTATTATTCTTGCTACCAAATAATTTTATTGAGATCTTTTTCTATTTTTCCAAGACTCCCTTCACCACTTATCCCTTCCATTTTTTGTCTCCGCTTTTCATACCTAGATTCATCCTTGTTATTGTATACCTAGACCCTAAGGACCTAGACCTAACTAGACACCTAACCTATAACCCTAGCTTTCTACCCTTCCAAACCCTTCCTCCCTTCTCCATCTCCTAACCTACTTGTTTACATTTCCACCTCTCCTATATCATTTCCTGATGCTAATCTTGGAATATCGTACTCCTATCCTTGACCTATAGGACAGGACCTTCTCCCCCTTTCAAAACCCCTTCTCTATCCTTAGAATCCCTCCTAGGACTCTACAAGTAAAGATCTCTCAAACCCTAGATACCAACAACTCCTAGATAAGAATCAATTCTAACTAAAGTTGGTCACTCATTCCAAAAAGAATTATTACAACAAGCACACCAAGTAAACTTAGGGTTTCTCAAATGACACAATCCCTACCCTTCTTCTCTCATAAAAGCTTCAAAGTTAAATACTTTCTTCTCTCCTCAGGGTCAATTTCATGAAGAATGTCATCCAGCTCTATGTTTAACTCCAACTCCTATATAACCCTAATTCCTATTGAACCAACAAGCTAACACCTACAATCTTATTCATTGTCCAAATTGAAATAGAAAGGACTTGTTTCCCTTTGGTATTTACATATTAATTATTGTCTCATTTTGCAAGCTATAAATTGATATTGGAATGATCTTCTCTTACCATTTGATTTACTATAAATTTTGTAGTATTGATGAGCTTGAGAATCATATTGAGCATGCCTGTTTTTTGCTTTCATTTGTTACATCTACTTGGAAAACATTGATTTTGCTAAATTTGGGAATTCATATCATTTGAAGACAAAGTTGACATTGCTTACTCTCATTGAATAGATACATATTTCTTATTTTATTGTTAAGCACTTGCAATTTTAACAATCTATTGTACGTGTTGCAATTTTAATGATTTAAGGTTAGCATGCATAACATTGGATTTAGAATCAACAATGAAACCCTAACCCAAACTCCCATCTAGGAGAGAAAAAACAAATGGAGGAGAAATATTGAATGTTGTTGGATTTGACAAGTGTATATGGCCAATGCCGATATGGAAATGCTACAAATACTGGCACAATGGAGAGTATTGCAGAGTTGACCCACCAATGTGAGAGTCGTATTGAAGCAAACTGAGAAATAACCTAGTTTAGGAAATCGATGCACAATGAAATCGCTGGGCCATGCAAACATGATGGAGAGGTCCCACTAGAGGTAATGGAATGCTAGGATACAAACAGAGTCGATGAATCGTTGATCCAACCTCTGATTTCCAAGTTATGTCAAGTTGAAAGTTGCATGAAAATGTCGTTCATGGATACTTGGTGACTCTTGGTCTGGGAGTGAAAAACAAAATAGAGCAGTAAGATTACTTGTCGTTGGCTCCAACAAGTGTGTATTTCCAATGCTGATTTAGGAACACTACCAAGACTGGAACAGTGGAGGGTTTTACAGAGTTGACCCACCAATGTGATATTTCTATTGAAGGAAACTAAGCAACACCATAGTTTACAAAAATAATGCACAATGAACTCACAAGGCCATGCAAACATCGTGTAGAGGGCTTACTATAGGTAATGGGATGCCAAGAGACCAACGAATTCAATGGCTCATCAACCTGACCTCTGATTGACAAGTTATGTTGAGTTGAAAGTCGCATGAAAATGTCATTCAGGGACACTTCATGACTCTTAACGCGGGAGCAAAAAACCAAATGGAGTAGTAATATTACATGTCGTTGGCTTCTACAAGTGTGTATTATGAATGTCGTTATGGGAACACTACCAATACTAGCACAATGGAGGTTTTTGCAGAGTTGACCCACCAATGTGAGAGTGGAATTGAAGGAAAGTGAGGAAAATCCTAGTTTACGAAACCAATGCACAATGAACTCACTACACCATGAAAGCATAGTTGAGAGGGCCCACTAGAGGTAATGGCATGCCAAGAGACCAACGAAGTTGACGGCTCATCGATTCGACTTTTTTTTCCAAGTTATGGCGAGTTGAAAGTCACATGAAAATGTCGTTCCTGGACACTTGGTGACTCTCGGCCCGAGAGAGAAAAAACAAATGGAGTAGCAAGATTACATGTCATTGGCTCCAATAAGTGTGTATTGCCAATGCTGATATGGGAACACTACCAAGATTGGAACGGTGGATGGTTTTGCAGAATTAACCCACCAATGTGAGAGTTGCAAGCCTACTACAACTCACCATAGAAAATTTTCCTGGGATCCAATAGATGAACCATCGGTTCTATTGGGATCGTGCAACAAGATTATGGCCAAGGTGGCCTCCAACCCAAATCCACATGGCTCGAGCATACCTCCAGGTAATATTTTTCAAACTAGGTTTTTGCTCCAATGGGGTCCATGAAAATGTGGAAACGGTGCACCGACCCTACAAAACCATTTTTCGGGTGGCCGGAGGTAGTGTGCCCATGGAGGCCATGCCCAAACACACCTGCAACTGTTGAAGGATTTGGAAATCATATCCCATTTTTTTTTGGACCCCAACCTTGAATTGGCCCAGGAGTCCCTGAATGGATTTTGCAGGCCTAATGCAACTCGCCATAGAACGTTGACCGAGGATCCAATGGATGGACTATTGGTTCTGTTTGGATGGTGGCACAGGATTATGGCTAAGGTGACAAACCCCCTCGAGTTTTCATTGCTAAGGAATTTCTCTAGTTTAGATTATACAAACTAGAGTTTCTCCCAAATGGAGTGTAAGAGAAATTACCCAATCTCATTCAATATAGCCATTTGGATCCTCTATGTTTCTAATTGCCTCCATCAATATCTCATTCTATGAATGAGGAAAAAAGTAACGTAACTTGGTTAAGTTCTTGTTTGACATTGTATGTATATGGATGTTCATGCCAAAAAACAATTTTGTGAAGTGATAGACCATAGAACCTGGTCTCTAATCCATGAATACATGCCAACTAGTTCTTCTTGATTTCCCATCGACTGTAAGATATTCACCCTCAACCACCATCGAACCAATAGGAAATTCCTTTCCTTCATCAGCAATCAATGAATTGTTCAAGATTTGCTTACCTTGAATGCATTGTTCCAACCAATAATCCGTGCCCCGATTCATTGTCTTTCGGGGAAACAACTGCATATATGTGTCCTCATTGTACAAGATCTGAGATATGGTCATAGTCTGTCAAAATCGTTGACTGACCCTGCTCTAAGTGGGTTGTTTCAAGGACTGGACATGGGTCTACTACAAGTGACACATGATCCCAATCATCAACCCAATCCATCCATTCGCATTCATTCCATTCACCACTGCTACAATAGTTGCAAAAGCAAGCAAGTTTCTGCGTCCATATTTCAAATAGGGGGTTGTTTGAGCTTCGAACCGAATGAAATCCACATGTTCCTTGTAGTGTTCCATAACTAAAGGAACGAGATCGATCTATGTAAACAAAATGCCAAAAATTCATGACTGGCCTTCCTGCCGCTGTTGATGTATGTTGCACTTTAGTTCGGTTTGACATTGTTGCAGAGCACCATTGAACTATCGATTTTGCATCTTTGATATGGGGGTTTCAAGTAAACCTTGTCTCCTCCCTTTATAGTGTGGTCTTAATGCCTGCATCAGCCCTGTCATGCTCAAATTTGTCATGCCTGGTCTCAAAGTAGTTCCTTATATGCGACACATTGTAAGTCTTATGAAATATACTCATCAATCGGAAGACTCAGGGCAATTTTTGAACTAGCCTGCAAAACCATCTGACCATATCCAATGTTGATCCATCTGTATATCTCCCTTGTCTAGCTTATCATAGAAAATTCAAAAGCAATGTTGCACATAATGCAAATCATTGCATCTGTCATCACTTATGTAAAATTTTGTCTCCTTCTGTTTTATCCTATTGTTAATGTTGCTCTCAGGGCCATGCCTATACATAATATGTACCATGATGTTGAATTGGTTGGAATGGTAGTATTGACTCTGAATTTCATTTTGTGTCTAAAGGGTGTAGTTTTCTGCAAAATCCACAATTGACATTATGGTCCCAATGGGAAATTTGTCCCTACATTTTCTTTACTTCTCATCCTTCCATCACGCTACATGCACATGTTGAACATACTACTCAGTTTTCTTGTAGAACACTGTCAAAAAATCACATACCTGTACCTATTTCCATGAAAACAAGGGTCCTATTAGAATGTGACCTTTAAATAATGTATATGTAGAAACTGGACATGTAAGAGGAAAAACATGCAATAATCATTTTCACTTGTGACTTTACCAATGCAATATTTTTACTTTTCTTCACACTATCTAATTGATAGGTTATGCACTTGAATCTCAACATCTCCACGTTCATATTTCAAAATTGATGCTCATCGCCTCCATGAATGCAATGGTTCAAAAGAGAAAATCCACTGCACCTGGAACAATTCCCATATAGACATGATTTTACATAGTATTTTTGTCCTTCATGCCTTGGACACATCATGCTGATGATAAAATCCTTGATGCATTTGGTGGTATTACAGATTCCTTGCAGCCCTGCTCAAGGTTAGTATGCAAATCACAAAATATATATTTATACGTGTCATAAAAAATTTCATATCCTACATGGTATCTACAACAACATGTGTTTCTATCAATGCATATACAAACATACCATGATTTACATTTCTCAAAGGACCTTTGGCCCATGTGAAATTGTGTGTGCTCCTTCCTGAATCTTTCATAGAGTTCAGTCTGTGTTGTTTCCAGGAAGTGTTTGACGTGGGGTTCACATTCAGTAGAACCTTTTCTTAGATTTAGCACATCTCTTTGGTTGGATGAAGGTCTTGTATCATGATGGTATAACTTTTGTACCAAGTCCTTAACAACATCAATTAGATTCATATCTCGACGAGGAAAGCTACTGACAAAATCCCAACAATCTTTTCCACCTAGAGTATGAATATTTTATCTTATAAAAGAGTATTTCTTAACAATTTCTCTATTTAATTTAAGTATGTGAGAAGTGTGTGAAAGGAGGCAACGTTGTCATGTGGAATTTCTTACAACTGATTCTGATAACACACCGCTAGCCACACAAAGATATTTAGTACGAAACATATTCCCAATCACATTAAAAGTAGATTGGAGATTTCTAACAATATGATTGTTAACCTCTGAACTTCTAACCATCTTTATACCTATAATTATCCTAACAACAACTAAAAAATTTGAATTTAACAAACATAGTAATAACTAACGTTTACCTACATCGCCTTTTGATTTAAAATATTCCTTCTTTAATTTTCTACATTTCCAAATGATAGTGCATTTGGGAAACTTACCTTCAAGTCCTAACAAAAAACTTCCATCCATATGGATATGTCTTGGAGTTATTTTTCTTACACTAGAAAATCGAGGTAGGGAATCTAGACATGAGCTACGAATACCAGGGCTTCTTTGTTGTGGTGCTTCATTCACATGTTGGTCCATCCTGGCAGTGTGATCGACATGGTTGTGGTATTCCCTAAGAGATTGCAATTTTTTCATTGCTCCTAGGTCCAACACTTGATACTCGATGTCTCTCAATATACCTATGTCTTCAAGAGCTTCAGCATGTCATGTTGATTGATTGTTGGTTGGAGACTATGTTGATGTTGGAATTGGAGTCGGGTTTGTTGGACACAACCACTTCACATGTGGTTCTGAATTAGAGGTTTTTATGTCATAAAATTTGTTAGGATCAGTTGGAGTATTAGTGGAAATGTTTGGACCATGTCTCACTCTCTCCATTTATAGACTGGACTTTTTTATTACCTCATTTTCCTTTTCAATGGGCATATTCCTTCTAGTTTTTATTACTCTGTTACGTGAGTTTCTGATCTCCAAAAGTTTGTTTTATCAAAACTATGATGTCTACCCCTATAGAAGAAGCAACAAATAAGGTATTGGTTCCATTATATAAGAAACATGATGTGTTCCCACATAATGAACTAAATTACAGATATGTTAGCATGGAAATTATTGGCATTGATACATAAACACTAATTAAAGGTTTCTCTTTATGTTCGAACTAAAGTTTCATTTCTATACTCTATTTGAGTCAAGTAAAGAGATTCAATTTTGTAGGTATTACAGCTATATGATTATGACTTCCTTTGTGTTCAAAAAGTATTGGAAGTCATAAGAAAGTGAGTGAAATATTCTTCATTTCCAACACCTTCGGATGAGATGACATTACACGTAATATGCCACATTAGTTGTGATGGAAGACACAAGTTGGTGTTTAGATGTCCTAGGAATAAATTACACTCATTAAGTTACAATTTAAATAAAAATAACAAATTGACTAATTACACAATGAGGAGGCTGCAAATCCCCTGAAAAAGGAGAAATCATTGAGGTAGAGGGATCCTTGTCAATCTCAAAGGAATGTTATGATAAATCTAGCATGAAGAGGAGAGCATGGACAAGTTGGTGAACTATTCAATATGGACCCTCTCCCATGATTTCTTCCAAGGTTTTTATACAAATTAAAGAGTCTCAATAGAGAACCTGATCTATGCCATCATTGTGGGAAATCAAAATATATTCATGTGCAAATGATTATTGGTCTACATTGCATACTTTACCTTGAATAGAGAATATGGACAACTTGTTGAACTATTCAATATGGACCTTGTCCCATGATTGCTTCGAAGGTTTTTTTTTTAAATTGAAGAGTCTCAAGAGATAACTTCATCTATTCCATCATTGTGTGAAATCAAAATATATTCATGTGAAAATGTAAATTAGTTAACATTGCATACTTCATCTTGTATAGACAATATGAGACTTGTTTAGATGTGAAGTTGGGAATTCTTCATGTGAAATTAATTGTTGTCTTTGAGAGAGATGTTGTTGTAGGCATAAGATAAAACATAAATCAATGAATTGATCTGAAATATTGTGAATGAAAACAATTATTTACAATTCATGATACCTATTCAAAATGATCTCTTCTCGCAACGAAAACTTGTAGCTTGAATGTATCCACTAACTTCCATTACCACTGAATATGTTTGTTAGATTCGAGGAGTGATGTTTAATCCAATAGATAAAGGAGTGTCAAATTGATGATTGAGTGTGAGAAAAATTGCAAATTTCAGTAGCACAAAATGTGTGAATAGTGTGGAAATTGAACCCAGTGATAGATTAATTTTACTCACAACAATTAACAATTGATCATGCAAAATCACTCACAAAAGAGACTGAAATTGGAGCTGAGCACTAAAATAGTATTGCATAAGTGTACAATAGCCGACCCTGTAATAAAATAGGCTGCTGAATTAAATAATCAGATAGGATATTTGATTGCATGAGGAGGCACATCGAATCTAGTCAAAAGCAGGCTTACCAAAAATAAGCAAATCCCCCATAGGTGTAAAACCTGATCCCAAATCTGTCATGGAGCTCACGAATTATCAAAATGGCTTAGGCAAGATAAAGAGTGGTGGAATGGCAGCTCATACATGCTTTTTCATGGAGAAAAGAGAGGAGGATGTGTAGGACAAAAAACTAGTCAACCTCACCTAGTCAAGCTTTTCCTTTTGCCTTAAAACACTGAAAAAGCAGGCAATAAAGCAGAAAAAGCAGATGGGTGCCTAGGAGGCCAGGAATAAAATAGATTTGATTCCTTTATCTTTCCCAAGTGCTACATGGGTCAAATAAGGAAAGTTTGACCATTATAGATAGGCAAATGACAACTTGCACAAGGTGGGACACATGAACTAGGCAAATAAGACAAAAATAATGAAATTAATGTTTAAGGTAGTAAACTATGGGTTGATTATTCTAACACCCTCCCTTAAGCCTGAATTATGAGTAATATATCAGAAAATTATAGGGCCTAGCAACAAGGCTTAGTCACCCTTTACATACTGCATGTCCATTTAAACAAGGAAAGAGGCAAAACCAACTTGGGAAAATCCTCCCTTAAACATGGACTGTAAAACAAAATTTGGAAATCTTGTCTTCACTCATGCTTCACAGCATGATCAGCAATCCCCAGTAGTGATTTGAGATTGATGAATGTATTATCACAAAATTCTTTGATGAAGATATCAACTACTTGTTCTGAAGATGAACATAAGAGTAGGTGAATGGTGCCATCATGCACAAGCTCTCTGATGTAGTGCATATGGATCTCAATGTGTCCGGTTCTCTGCTTCTAAACTGGATCTTTGTAGATTTGAATGGTACTATGGTTATCATAGTAGATGGCAGTTGAGTACTCTGGTTCGAAGCCACACTCTCCAAGTAATCCCTGCAACCATAAACATTGAGTTGCTGCATTAACAACTCATCTGTACTCTGCTTCTGTAGATGAGAGTGCAATGGCACTCTGTTTCTTGCTTGACCAGTTGATTGGACCTTCTAGAAGCATGAACACATATCCTGATGTGGACTTTCTATCTATTCTATCACCTACCCAATCACTGTCAATAAACCCAATCAAATCAAGATCAGATTTTGCTTTATAGAAGATCCCATGTGTCCTTGTTCCTTGAACAAATTTAAGGATCCTTTTGGCTGCTTTCCAATGGATCTCTTGAGGATGATCCATGAATCTAGAAACCACACTTACTGCATAAAAAATATCAGGTCTATTATGTGTCAGATATAATAAACATCCAATCAATTTCCTATACAGTGTATTGTTTACCATAGGTGAAGAATCAACTTCTTCCAGCTTCACTCCTGAAAGGAAAGGAGTTTTTCTTGCTTTGCAATCCTTCATTCTGAATTTGTTCAGAAAGTCCAAGGCATATTTGGACTGGTGCACCTTGATTCTAGCTTTGGTTTGAGCAATATCAAGCCCCAAAAATTGACTTAAGAGGGCCAAATCTGTCATGGAGAAGGCTTGGTTCATAGCACCCTTTAAGGAAGCAATCTCAGCCTTTGAGCTTCATGTAATGATGAGGTCATCAAAATATAATACAATTATCATTAATGAACCATTAACTAACTTCAAATAGACATTTGTATCTGATTTGCACTGAACAAAATTCAGTGATAGCAAGAAGCTATCGATCTTGGCATACCAAGCCGTGGGGGCTTGCTTTAGCCCATACAATGACTTTCTCAACCTGCACACAAGAGAAGGGTTAGTAGCAAAAACTTGAGGCTGCTGCATATATATCTCTTCAGTGAGATCTCCATTCAATATGGCACATTTTACATCCATGTGATGTACCTCCCATTTCCTTGAGGCTGCAATGGCTAAGGCTAACCTGATGGAATCCATCTTTGCCACTGGGGAAAAGGTCTCATTGTAATCTATCCCATGAACCTGTGAGTAGCCCTTGGCTACCAATCTGGAATTGTACTTCATTTTTGAACCATCAGTAGAAAATTTGGTCTTATAGACCCACTTACACTAGACTAACTTTCTTCCTGGAGGAAGATCCACTAGCTCCCATGTGTTGCTCTTCTGGAGTGAGATGAACTCCTCCTTCATGGATGTTTGCCATATTGGATATCATGATGGTTCTTCATATGTTTGAGTATTAGAATCCACCATCAAATATCATTTTTCAGCAAACATAGGATCCTTCATGCACAGACCACTCTCAAATTGAGATCTAGTCCTCCTTGGGTCATTGGGATCCCCAGCTAGCTCTCCTGCTGCATGTAGTGTCTTGGATGCCCATTTTGGCCTTGTAGGGCTGTTAGGTTCTGCAATAAACTCATCTCCATCAAAAAAATCAGAATCAACATGTTCAACAAACTCTTTACTTACTTCTTGAGGTTCAGGTGGAGAAGAGGCTTCTCCAACTTCCACTACTGCCAGGGGTTCTTCTTCAAACTGAAAACACCTTTCAATGAAGGATTTGTTTGTGCTCAAATTTATCAACTTGTACCCTTTTGAATATTCAGAGTATCCAAAAAAAAGACACTCTTGGCTTTGGGGCTGCAAAGCCTTCCTCTTCTCTGTTGGAATTCTAGCCCAAGCCTATGACCCAAAAATCCTAAAATGGGTCACATTTGGCTTGTGCCCACTCCATGTTTCGAAGGGAGTCATACCATAAAGCTGTTTATGAGGAACCCTATTCTGAATATAGGCTGCACAGTTGATAGCTTCAGCCCAGTACTTTGGTGGCAAAGTTTTGGCCTCCATCATGCATGTTTCCATCTCCTTCAGTGATCTGTTCTTCCTCTCAGCAACACCATTTTGCTGTGGTGTGTAAGGGATAGAATGTTGCATCTGAACACCTACATTTGCACAATAGTTAATAAACTCAAACTTGACATACTCACCACCATTGTCAGATCTGAGGACCTTGAGTTTCCTCCCAGACTGGTTTTCAACCAAAGCCTTAAAGACTTTGAAGAGGCCAAAAACTTCATACTTGTGTTTCAGGAAGTAAACCCAGCAATACCTGGAAAAGTAATCAATGAAGGTCAATGAATATTTGTCCTGACTCATGGACATATGAGGGAATGGGCCAGCAACATCACTTTGAATCAGCTCGAGGGGTGCATAGGTTCTCTCATGACTAGCTCTCTCAAATTTATGCTCTGGGTGTTTTCCTAGGATACAACCTTGGCAGACTCCTTTGGAAAATTTTATCTTGGAAAACCCTATGACCATCTCCTTTTCACTAAGATCAGAAAGATACTTGTAATTTAGGTGGCCAAATATTTCATGCCAAATCTTGCTTGCTTCATTAGCATGAATCAGAAGAGCAGAGGGGTTTGAGTAGGGTAGGAAGTGTGAGAACATGTATACCTTTTGAGCATGATTTGCAACTCCTTTTGCAATGACTCTACCACTTGAGATCTCTTTGATCTCAACTTCATCAGGGGAGAATATGAACTTCTTAGGATACCCAGTGTGAGTCATCTGGTACACTGATAGGAGGTTGGAGGAGAGACCAGGCACATACAGCACATTGTTGAACTGACCATGATCAAGATCTATCCTTCCTTTGCCTAAAATTTCAGTGAGAGAGTCATCTCCTAGTACTATAGATGGACCTTTCGACTTGTCAATTGAGGAGAAGGCCTCCTTGGTCGAAACCATGTGTCTTGAAGCTCCAAAATCAATGATAAAACTGGGTGAGCTTGATGTGCCAACAACCAATGCATGAAATCTCTCTATGTCATCTGAACTTGATCCTCCTTCTCTCTTCTTTGAGCTTTTTGGAAGGGAGATGCCATTCTTCTCCAGGAGTTGGGTCAGCATATCAATCTGATTTTTCATACAAGAGATTTAAGAGTGATTGCCCTTATTGCAGTATGCACACTTGTTCATTTCACCTTTGTTTTTCTTCTTCTGGTAGTTCTTCTTGGGACCTTGTGGATCCTCCGAAGACTTGTTCTTGTCTCTCTTTTGCTCAGGTGGCTTTTTAGCTTTATTTTTACTTTTTGAATCCACCCTCAAATCTCCAGCAATCAGAGCTTGATCTTTGGATGGTTTGATGGTGCCCATCATCACCAGCTTGTCTTGTTCTTGTGTGAGAGATTCCATGAAATCTGCAAGGCTAGGAATCTTCCAGGTTCGAGTTGTCAGTTTTGTGGCATAGAAGGTCGAAATAAACACTGAATAGTAAGGTCCCAGCTTCGATAGGATGGCCAGGATGAGCTAATCATCTTTCGTTTCCATCCCACACTGTTTCAGCTGCAAAACTAGTGCTTTGAACTTGGAGAAATATAGCTGCAGGGATTCAATGTTATTTGGACTCAGAGAAATCAGCTCATTTTCAATTTGATGTCCCCTCATCTCATCTATCTTTCCAAAAATATTAGCAAGCTTCTCCCATACTTCATTCGGTGATGTCAATCCATCAGGATAGAAAAGGAGGTCTCTGGAAATACTCAGACACAGGAGACCATAGGCCTCATCCCTCTTGTTGTGCCATTTTATCTTCTCTGCAGCTGCATTGGGCTCTGCTTATGTTGCCATAGTCACCCTGTAGAGGCATTTCTCTCTCAACAGTATCTCCATCTCTGCTTTCCATTCAAATAAATTAAAGGGAGTCAAGATAATTTTCTGTGATTGATCCATAGCTTAGAAAATCTGTCCCGACTGTTAGTAGAAGGCTCCCAGTCACTGATGTCGAACCTGCAAAACAATTTTGAAGAAGAGAATACAATCTACAATGGCTCTGATACCATGTGGAAATTGAACCCAGTGATAGATTAATTTTACTCACAACAATTAACAATTGATTATGCAAAATCACTCACAAAAGAGACTGAAATTGGAGCTGAACACTAAAATAGTATTCCATAAGTGTACAATAGAAAACCCTGTAATAAAATTGGCTGCTGAATTAAATAATTACATAGGATATTCGATTGCATGAGGAGGCACATCGAATCTAGTCAAAAGCAATCTTACCAAAAATAAGCAAATCCCCCATAGGTGTAAAAGATGATCCCAATTATGTCATGGAGCTCATGAATTAGAAAAATGGATTAGGAAAGCTAAAGAGTGGTGGAATGGAAGCTCATACATGCTTTTGCATGGAGAAAAGAGAGGAGGATGTGTAGGAAAAAAAACTAGTCAACCTCACCTAGTCAAGCTTTTCCTTTTGCCTTAAAACACTGAAAAAGCAGGCAATAAAGCAGAAAAAGTAGATGGGCACCTAGGAGGCCAAGAATAAAGCATATTTGATTCCTTTAGCTTTCCCAAGAACTACATGGGTCAAATAAGGCAAGTTTGACCATTATAGATAGGCAAATGACAACTTGCACAAGGTGGGACACATGAACTAGGAAAATAAGACAAAAATAATGAAATTATTGTCTAAGGTAGTAAACTATGGGTTGATTATTCTAACAAATAGTTGTACAAAACCCATGAAAATTTGTAGCAACCCCAGGAATCCATATCTCTATTTTTTTAAACTAGTAATAGGTGTGCGCATGCATATTTATTAGCGTGTACATGTGTATAAGAGCGCATGTGCATATTAATGCATACACGCAAAGAGCCGCACACACTATTACCTAACATTTACAACAATTTCTCAGTAACATTTATCTCATTTAATGACTAACCTTCATCAACAATGTCTTGTTATTCATACATGTACTAGTATTTTTACAATATAGTTTTCACCACTACTCTCTTCTTAGGCCCATGGGTGCCATTATGAGGTCTTAGGCTCCTTACCTATGGCTGGTGGAGGGTAATGGAGGCCTCCAACAATGAGCATCCACCATCATAATCATCATCATAGTCATCATCATCATAGTCATCACCATCGTAATCATCATCATAATCCTCGTCATCATAGTCATCCTTCTCCTCATCATCATAGTCATCATCCTCATCATCATCATTGTCATCATGGTTGAATCAAACTTGGAATAGTTGTTTGTTATATATAAATAACGAGATAGATAAATCTCTTTTAATAAGTCATCAATCATGTACTAATAAAAATGTAGAGAGTGCTTGTGTGAGCTGACACGTCAAAATTATGGACGTGATTTTCATGAGTAATTGAAATTGATAGCTACTATCAAGAAAGATAAAAAGCATCAGGCTCTATGGACTCTACAAAATCCTTCTCCTTTCAAATTTTATAGATGTGATGTCCAAGGGGCCACGTTGTATGGAGTTTCAAATGGATTACTATAAATACTAATTACTAACTCTTGAAAATGGGTGAAATCTTATTACTAAATCTTGAAAGTCATCAAAATATTTAATACACATATAAACACTCATTACACTGATGGCCACACATTTTTTTGAATATATATGGTACCGGATGATCTACTCTATTCTATGGACCGTACATTTGTAGACATTAATGAACAACCATCACATGAAAATAAACTCACAAGTCACAACCAATATAGTATTATAGTTTTAATCACCTTCATTACTTTGAAAACATGCTTTTAGCATCATTTATATAATAAATTCACTATCTTCAAGAACAAAATCTCAACTAATCAACATCTTACCCCCTAGGACATAATACAACACTAAAGAGAGCACAAGATGAACTGAGATGAATTATCACATGTGGAACTCGAGGGATAGATAATTCAAAATGAAGTATATTTTCCATCATATTAGAAAAACTACCAAAAATGCATTCTAAAAGGTGGTTGAGCTCCTACCCTAAGATCAGGATTAGCTTTATGCATTAAGATCAGGCTCAACTTTCATCATAATCATCGTCATCCTAGTCATCCTCCTCCTCATCATCATAGTTATCATCCTCGTCATCATCATTGTCATCATCCTCATCAACATCATCATCATCATTGTTCCTAATCATCATCGTCGTGATCATCATCATCACCATCATTGTTCATCATCATCATCATCATCATCATCATCATCATAGTCATCATCCTCATCATCATGCTCATCATCATTCTCATTCGTATCATCATCATCATCATCATCATGGATTGTTCATAATCATTGTCATTCCATTGTCATCATCCTCATCATCATAGTCATGGTAATCATCATCATTCCATTGAAAATGGTTGAAAATAAAATAAAATCAAAGTTTCAACTAAACTTATCATCATCGTCATCATCATCACCATCCTCCTCCTCCTCCTCCTCCTCCTCCTCCTCCTCCTCCTCCTAATCATCATCATCCTCATCCTCATCATCATCATCATAGTCATCATCCTCCTCATCTTCATCATCATCATCATCCTCATCACCATCATCATCATAATAGTCGTCATCCTCCTCCTCATCATCATCATTATCACCACCATCATAGTCATTATCATCCTCATCATCGTAATCATCATTATAATCATCATCATGATAGTCATAGTATTCGTGATCATTATCATCATTGTCATCACTGTCATCATCATCACCATCATCGTCATCGTCATTGTCGTCATCATCATCATCATCATCATCATCATCATCATCATCATCATAGTCATCATCATCGTCATCATCATTTTTCATCATCGTTGTCATGGTCATCATCATCGTCGTCGTCATCATTAGCATCTTCATTCTCATTATCATAATCATCATCATCATCATCATCATAATCGTCGTCATCATAATCATCATCATTGTGATCATCATCATCATCATCACCATCGTTGTTCATGATTATCATCATCACCATCATCATCATCATCATCATTCTCATCCTCATCCTCATCATCCGAAGTCATGATCCTCATCATCATCATTTTCATCCTCCTCCTCCTCCTCCTCATCATCATTATTCATCATCATCATTACATTAGAAATGCTTGAAAATAAAATTGAAGCAAAGTTTCAACTAAACGTATCATCATCATCATCATCATCATCATCATCATCATCATCCTCATCCTCACCATCATCATCATCATCATCACCATCATTATTCATCATCATTGTCATCGTCATCATCATCATCATCATGCTCATCCTCATCATCCTCATCGTCATCATCATCATTCTCATCATACTTACCATCATCATCACCATCATCATCATCATCATCATCATTGTTCCTCATCATCGTCGATGTCATCATCATCCTTAGCATCATTATCGTCATCGTCATCATCACCATCATTGTTCATCATCATAGTCATCATCATCCTCATCATCATCGTTGTGATCAACATCATCATACTCATCATTGTAATTATCATAATCATCGTCATCATAATAATAGTCATCATCATCATCATCATCATCATCATCATCACCATCATTGTTCATCGTCATCGTCATCACCATCGTCATCATCATCATCATCACCATCCTCATCCTCATCATCATAGTCATCATCCTCATCATCATCATTGTCATTATCCTCCTCCTCCTCATCATCATTGTTCATCATCAATATTCCATTGAAAATGCTTGAAAATAAAATCAAAGAAAAAGTTTCAACTAGACCTATCATCATCACCATCATCATCATCATCATTGTTCCTCATCATCATTGTCATCATCCTTGTCATTATCCTCATCATTGTCATCATCAGCATCAGTGTTCATCATCATTGTAATCGTCATCATCATCATTATCCTCACCCTCCTCCTCATCCTCCTCCTCCTCCTCCTCCTCATCATCACCATCATCGTCATCATCGTCATCATCATCATCGTCATCCTCATCCTCATCATGATCATCATCATAGTCGTGATCCTCATCATCATCATTGTCCTCATCCTTATCAACATCACCACCATCATTGTCCATCATGGTTTCCATCTTCATCATCATCATCATCATCATCATCATCCTCGTCGTCATCATCATCATCCTCATCCCCATCATCATCATCATAGTCATCCTCCTCCTCCTCCTCCTCCTCATCATCATCCTCATCCTCCTCCTCATCATCATAGTCATCATCCTCATCATCATCATTGTCATCATCATCATCATCATCATCATCATCATCATTATCATCACCATCATAGTCATCATCATCCTCATCATCGTAATCATCACCATAATCATCGTCATCATAGTCATATTCATCATCATCATCATCATCATCATCATCATCTTCATTATCACGTCATCGACATCATCATCATCATAGTCATCATAATTGTCACCATCATTGTTCATTATCGTTGTCCTAGTCATCATCATTGTCATCGTCATCATCAACATCATCATCCTCATCATCATCATCATCATCATCATCATCATAATCATTGTCATCATAGTCATAGTCATCATGATCATCATGATCATTATCATCATTCACATCATCCTCATCATCGCCATCATCATCTTCATCACCATCATTGTTCCTCATCATCGTCATTGCATCATCATCGCCATCATCATCCTCATCATCATGGTCATCATCCTCATCCTCATCATTGTCATCATGCTCCTCATTGTTCATCATCATCATTCCATTGGAAATGCTTGAAAATAAAAACTAAACAAAGTTTTAACTTTAACAAATGCGCGCATGTGTGTTTAATGCGTACACACTTAGACGCACGAGCGCACTTGTAGTGCGTGTGCGTTGCATTTTAAACTACATGCACGCGTGATTTAAATTTAGAATTTTGCTGGGCACCTTTTCTCCAACCTACGTGGCAAATGACTTGGCTGCTTTGTTTTTAGGTTCGGGTTTCCAAACCAAATGGTTTGGACTGTCTTATGCAATAAAACATGTTTTGTACCACTTCTCCTATTTTGTGCATGATTTTGCATATGCCAAGCTTTTCCACTGCTAATGAAAATTCACACACTTGTGTAACTTTGTCTGTAGATTCTGAATATGTAATTTTTATTTAAATCTTTTTTTTTCTATTTTTTATTTAATTTTAAATGGACTAACATGAATCTAACACAAAAGGTAGGCTATTTTCTTCGGCTATAACTTTTGATTGGCTCACCTATTTAGAAAACGGAAAATAACCTGCACAAGAAGACACAAAGACCTACATCCTAAAAAAATATCGTTCATTGACTATGTTAAGACCAAGATGTCGTAGATCAATGCTCGACCTTGTCCTTTTAGGGTGTCACTGACTTCCTTAATTAAAATATATATATCTAACATAAATAAATATATAAAAATAATGCTACACTAGACGTACATGTTATCTACAACTCAATATAATGTTTTTCATAAAATTCCACCATTTGCATACCGAACGAGTGGACCAACGCAAACATATTCATTATTTTTTGGGAAAAAAATAACATACCAACCTTAGAAGAACCTCGTTTTTGGGATTTATACTTAGTTTCCAAAAATAAAAGTTATATATTCTGGAAGGTAATCCGATTGTCCACGTTTCATATTCTTACGACATATTCCAAAAATTTGTGTAGGTACCTCTAATATTGATTTTTGACGTTGATATTTCTGATTTTTCAGAATTCCATTGCAACAAACGCATCATAAGCGACCGGCATTAGCTTGCACCAGCCTTGCAGTAGTAATTGGAGTTGAAGAAGAAGGAGTCTACATATTGAAGGGACATGTTGATTCAACATTGATGACTAGTACTATAATCCCATGTGAGCTATAACATAGAAGACTTTCTTATGTACATTACAAAGCATTTCCAATTGTGAGCAAGGTTGTAACTGGTTTACCAAATATTTGGATAGATCATGAAGGAGTGTGCAAATTATGTACAAACAGAAAGAATACTAAGAACCCTTATCCAAAAAGTGACATCAAAGAAAAATGGATCTTAGATATTATTCATTTAGATATATGTGCACCAATGCAAACTACTTCATTAAGAAAGAATAGATCTGTCATGGACGCCGTGAAATCCATGATACATGATTAAGTTATACCTATGTAACTATGGGAAGAAGCATCCAAAACAATAGCATATGTACATAATAGAATATCCTAGAGTAACCTTGGGAAAAAAAACTCTGTTGAGTCCAGATTTGGTCCCTTTTTAACCATCTTTAATCACCTTTCTTCCCTTGCTTTACACTGCTTAGCATATCAATCAGACTGACTTTCTTCACTTTATCCCTTAATTTGTCAAGGTAAGACTGATTATTATTTTACCTTAGTTAATGCTTATTCTTGTGACAATTAAGGCTATTTATCTCTTGAAATTGTGCTAATATGTGTGATCTATGAAGACAATGTGAGATGAGCAGAACGCAGGGGACGAAGCTAAACAAGTCTAGGGACAAGGGCTGGTCGTGACACAAAAAGGATGCTTCATCTGTCCCTCATCTATGGAGACACGTGACATTCCAGTCAAGGGCCAGTTAGAGCAGCCGCAACAGAACTAGCTATGATCGAGGGGTCTTCAGGATAGCTGTGCGAATATTATGGCGATCTGAGAAGATCGCTACTTCTGGGCCAGT
>LPNX010330381.1:0-76836 GCA_001517045.1 Pseudotsuga menziesii
TGATGATTGTTGCTTCAATATTGTTGTACTAATGTTTGTTGAAATGTTTATTGATGATTGTTGCTTCCATATTGCTATACTGATGATTGTTGAGGTTTTTTCTTAAGTATTGTTATATTGATGATTGTTGAGATGCTTGCTTCAGTATTGTTATACTGATTGCTGAGATGTGTACTTTAGTATTACTATGCTGATGACTATTGAGATAGATCCAGTGTTGTTGCACTGATGATTAATGATTGTTGATTGTTGAAGTTTCAGTGTTACTACACTAATGATTGTTGATTATTGAATTGATTGCTAAGATATTTTCAGTATTTCTATACTGATGTAGTAGGATCATTATTTTCATACTGATGTTGATATGACAGACTCATTATTTCTATATTGATGTTGATAAGACAATTTCCATATTTCTATACCGATAATGATGAGGAAGTCTCAGTATTACTATACTGATGTTGATAAGATAGTTTCAGTATTTCTATATTGATGATGGTGAGGTGCTTTCAGTATTTCTATACTAATGTTGATAATGATGTTGCTTCAACATTTGTATGTTGATGTTGATGATGTGGTTATGGTCCCAATACCTTGTGTTGATTTTTTTGACATGGTTGAGGCCTCAGCACCTTGTGCTGATAATGTTGATGTGGTTGAAGTCACAACACCTTGTGTTGATGATGATAGTGTTGTCTCAACATTTTTTTATGTTGATGATGATGATGATGTTCCAGCATCTCTATGTTGATAATGAAGATAATGATATAGCATTTATTGATGATGTTTATTTAGCACTAACATGCTAATGATGTTGTTGTTTTAGTATTCACATACTGATGATGCAGATGTTGATGTTTCAGTATTTACATACTGATGATGCAGATGTTGATATTTTAGTATTTACATACTGATGATGTAGATGATGATGTTTCAATATTCACATAATGATGTTGAAGAAGAAGATTCAATATTCACATACTGATGTGGCAGAAGAAGATTCAGTATTTGCATAATGATGTTATGAAATAAGGTTCAAAAGATGATTCAGTATTCATATACTAATGTGATAGAATATGATTCAATATTCATATACTGACAAGAGAGATGATGATCCAGTATCCACATAGAATATGATCCAATATTCATACACGAACATGATAGAAGATGAATCAGTATTCACATATTGATGTTATAAGAAGAATACCCAGAAGATGATTCAGTATTCTCATATTGATAAGATAATTCAGAAGATGATAGAAGATGCTCTAGTACATATAGAAGCTGATTTAGTATTTATATACTGAAGATTATAGAATATTATCTAGCTAAGATCGATGATGAAGATAAATGATGATGTTCCAAAACTTCCTATTACATATAGAGATTCACCAGCAAATTGTATAGTTGTGATGAGGGTTGCTTTTGATGTACAATGCCTTCCTATTTAAGAGGGAGTGTTAAAGTATTGTAACTTCGGAAGATATTCCAGATGTATTGATTATATTCCTCCTTCGAGACATGATTTTGGTCTTGTTAGTATCATTGAAAGAATCAATGTAAAACTCTAGATGTAAGTCAGTTCAATAGTACCCAAGTGTTAATATAATAAATGTTACTTGTGGTGCCTAGTTGGACAAGTGGGCCCAGTCAGTTAGAAAATTCAACCCTATTAGGTTAGAGGTCAATTCAGCTGAATAATATAAATAGGTGAGGTGCCTCTCTCATTCTCACACATCACACACTCAAGTATTGCACTAGAGAGAGAGAGAGAGAGAAAGAAAGAGAGAGAGAGAGAGATTCTACTGTAGAAGATGAGCAACTATTCTTGTTGCTCGGGTTTTACACTGTCTTGGTTGAATTCTATACTGAGGAAGTTTTACTGGGTTTTCTCCCTTGTGTTTTCCTTGAGGAAAATATTTGTGTTCTCTTGTGTTGCTGCATTTTTCTTTCTTTCAGTGATCCTTTTCTTATGATTATGATGTTATGATGATAAATGTTTTATATATTTTATAACCATTAAAAATCTAAAAAAAATATAGGAATAATATCCCTTCTATGATTTAATAGTCCCTTAAAAAAACCTACTACTCCCTTTTGGCGCTCCAACACAGGATGAACATGACGTCTCTGAATATTTTGGATTCCAGGGCACAAACTGCAGGTCAGGTTTCTCGCTCTCTAGTCTACCAAGGTTAATGACATGCAAAATTCGTATATCCATGGCATCCTCATTCATTGTTATAGTATCTGGCTATGGATTCCAAATTTGACAACTCATAATTTAGACTCAAAATGGTGGAGGAATAGTGAAGAACATAACCCCTCTCTCACTGGAAAACTCACTTTTATAGACATAAATCAGCTTGCCATGTGGCCACTCCACATGAAGACACTTTTCCCACCTTAAACCCCTTATTAAGTTAATGATATAAGGTTTAATCAAAAGTATGTCTTTGAATCATAATTTAATAATTGGTTTAATTTTCTAAGGTTAGGGAGATAAAGTAAGCCAAGCTCGCACTTTCCCACTTGTGGACTCATAGCGCCTCATCTCTTCTTTGTCCTTCTTCCCATGAATCCATTTAGATATTTTTATATTAATATCAAAATGTACATATTAGTATAGTCAAAATGTACATATTAGTATAGTCTTGGTCATTCCAACCATTTTTTCCAGCTTTTATCGTTTTGCATCAATATTTACAATTTTACATTGTGAGGCTAAACTTGGGTATTACAATGGAAAATTGAAAACTACGAAGATGAATATTCTAGGATTTAGAAGATGAGGATGTTGTGTGCAAAAATTCCAGTGCAAAATTGTAAATGAGAAACAAATTCACATATACGATTGCGTAGAATATATGTAGTTGCAGTAAAACATTAAGTGTGACGATAGTTTAGTTGAAGTAGAGTAGGAAATGTGGAAATCACAAATCGAAGTAGTTGCAACTTGACGATCATGAAAATTGTAGAATGTGGAAGTTTCTATTCTTAGATCGTGCAATTCATAGTTTGGTATCTGCATATTTTTAAAGTTGGTAAGAAGGGGCAAGGACATGGAGTTGGATCTTCCTTTTAATTGGTGCTGAAGAACAAAGGTGGCAAGATGGGTCAAGTATAATAGATTGTAGTCTCCTGTTAGTTTGGTACTTGAACACAACAAGTAGGTGCTTGTGTAGAAGATTGGATTCCTTACAGGTTGGTTCTTGTAGTCAGCAAGTTAGTGCTTATTTATGGGATTGGAGTCTGAGTGAGTTGGTGCTCACATATTGGATATTTTTATCTCTTATATTTCTATGTAATATATATATATATATATATATATATATATATATATATATATATATATACACACACACACACATTTACTTTCCAAATTCTTTGCTCACAATTGTATTTTATTGTTATGACTTAATTGAAATTAGAGCATAACTTATAAAGTGAAAAATTTGTTAAATATTTGCATGATATTGAATCCCCCCCCCTCCTCTTAGTATCATTAATAATTCCAACAATTGGTATCAGAGTGAGATTCCTTCAAAGACATATTAACCACTAGAAGGAAGATCGCAGGGAAAAATAGATTTATGATTAAGAATGGGTGAAAAAGAAAATTTTGATGACCTCTCTATTAAATAATTAAGATGTGTTATTCATACACAAAGAAAAAATATAGAATAAGTAAAAAATATTGCAACCAATACCATGGAAACCTTGAAAAGGAAATAAGAAGAGTCAAAGAAAATGGCAATATACTTCACGAGCCAATTACAATATATGAATGAAACATGTTAGACAAAGGAGTTAAAAATTGATTCATTAGAAGATGAACTAAAGAGATTAGGTGCAAAAAATAAGAAGCTATCCAAAGAAATTAGGTTTCTACAAGAAGAATTGTAAAATTCAAGGAAAGATGTTGAACACGAAAGAGAAAAGGAGGCTACTAAATCAAAGGAAAGGAACCAATTCCTAAAAGATCAGCTACAAAAGTCTCAAAGACAAGTTGAGCATACCAACAAGATGATTAATCAACATCAAGTTCAACTTTAGAAAGCAAAGATAGAGGCCGAAGAGAATACTGTTAATTCAACAAGTCATCTTTATGAGAAAGAAAAGGTTGGTCAAGCGAGAGAGCTTGAGACAATCTCTCTAAAAGAGAAAAGTATTAAGAATGAAAGAATAATGAATCAATAAAAGGATCAACTTCAATAAAGTGAACAAGAGAGTGAAATATTACTAAATAATTTTTCTAAGCTACAAAAATAATTAAGAACAAATCACAAGTACAACAAAAGTACATAAATCATGGAGGAAAGTTTTAGTAAAGATCACCGTTTGACAAATTTGGTCTAGGATACAATGATAAAGTTAGCCAGAAAGTAGAACCATCTATCCTAAAAGAAGAGAATGAAGTAAGAATATAGAACCATGGAAGTTCCTTTAGAAGTAAAAATCAAAGGGAGGCATAGAAAACATTGTACAAGTTCATAGAGACTGCACTACCAAGGAGACACCATATACTCAGGTACAAAACCTTTCTTGATTTTTGTTTCTCTTGTAATAAATTTGGGCGTAAATCCATGAAATGTGATATGTACAATAAGGAAGAATATGTTAACAACAAAGTCAAAATCATCCATAAAAATAGAATCATTATAGGTCAAAATTGCAATAATTCTAGAAATATTTCAAAATTTCCACAATAAGTAGTTTGTTTCAAGTGCAACATACCTAGCCACAAATCCCATGGGTGTGAAAAATTAAATAATCCCAATAAATTTTGGCAGAAAAACCAAAAAACATTCAAGAGGAACCTAAACCAATTCTATATCCTTGAAAAAAAAGAAGCATTCCTGCAACTCGAGAGAAAGAAAAGTGTAGAAATGTTTGGAAAAGGAAGTCAACAATTCAAAAGGAAAGAATTAATGGATTGGTTCAGTTGACAAAAAATGAGAGAATGATTGAAAACCAGGATGAGTCTCTTGCATTAAAATAAGAAGTAGTGACAAAGAATTTGGAAAAAAATTCCTTTTTATTTCAATGTAGAGATAAACTACAAACTAGGCTAACCTATCCAAAAAAAAAGGTTGAGCGCAAATAGGACTATGACAGATTGAAAGCATTAATGAGTAGTAGTGATAATGATTAATGGAGTAGTGATGGTAGTGGTAACTTATTAATACATGGTGTCATTAATTAGAGGCGGGTGAATATTAAATGAACTTGGATAAGATAAAAGTAAATATACAAAAATCAAAACATCCCAACTTTCGAGACTGGAAAACATCCATGTGAATCCGTAAAGAATAGTAAAAATCAATGACAAAGGAAAGTTTCCAAACATCTATTAAAATCCATATATATCTCCAGTGCGACCACCAAAATCTACTAAAAACATCAACTACAATGTAAAAAGTTGTGAGTGAAGTTTGAAGCTCAAACACCATGACACCTAAGAGACAATGCACAACGAAGAATCCATCAGTTAATGTGTAGGAAGAGTTTGCACACACACTAGGAGAATCATCATCAAAACCAGTAAAGTTCCCTCACAACTATATTCCATCTATAAAACCTACTGCAACACTAATCACCTTTCTCGAAGTAGAAGTTTCAGACATACCAACACATAATGCTCTAGAAGGAGTGCTAGTTGAAGAAAATATGCTCATACAATTGTACAAGTTTCAATTTGTAGACCATGACATTATCAACGAAGAAAAATTTCCAGAGCTAGTTAGTAGTAATTACATGGAGAAAGGGCCATCTCATATCCTATGGAACTAGTTGTATTGGAACTGTAAACACGAGTAAATGGATTGATGAAATCAAGGATATTGAACTTGCTATAAATCCCTCACTTTGGAAGGTCCCTACAAGTGAAACATGTGCAAAAATTATGATATCATAGGTACATGGTGGGTTCCTGTGGCTGACCAATCCCATAGCCATTGATGCCAAGTTGATTGAATTAATCACAGGACTACCTACCATAGGAGAAGACGACTGAAAAATATGGAACCCAAAGAACCAGCAGAGGGTTTTTAGTTGCACAGATAAATGACAAATCCATGAGATTTGTGGTCTAGATGATGGCATGCAAGCTATTCTAGAAGAGTCGCCATAACCAAGTCTCAACAACAATCATTGCATTCAAAGCATAATGTGTGGAGGGAGTGTAGATGAACTAGTTGACATTCCTGTTGAATGAGTTTCTGGATGACTTCAAGGAAACACAAGAAAAAGGTACAAACTTTATTTATACTCGGTTGTTAATATGTATTGTATGGAAGGAACCAAAATATGGTTATGCAACCAAGTCCCATAATAGCATAAAAAGAGAAGAAATAGAAAATAACAGAGTAATCTTCGCCTTAACAATGAAGAATAGAGATAAATATCAATATTCTTCGAGGGAGGAACCTCCTTACACAATGTACTAAGTAAAAAATACAAGATAAGATAGAATGAAGACTAAAATGAGAATATATCCTTCCTATATATAGGAGACAAAGGTGTACAATAACAACTAATAGACCCACTAATAGAACCAAGACGACATAAATAATATGTAATGCAGCACAATATAGGGGGTAATGCGCAACACTATATGGGGTAATGTGCCATCATTAAGGGCTTAACATGCCCCTCCCATTCAAAAAATATTGTCCTCGATGCTAAAGTAGTTGTGGATGCTCTTGTATAAAGGACTCATCTTCCCATGTTGAATCTTTTATGGGTAAGTTCTTCCATTTAATGAGATACTCTGGAATTGATCAATTTCAAAGATGTCTAGTTCTTGTTTCAGTGATTTGTACAAGATACAAGATGTTTTTTCCTTCCCCATCCAGTTCTAGTAATATCATTTGAACTAGTAGCTTGTCACTGATTACCTTCTTTAAACAGGAAACATGGAAAATTGGATGGACTTGTGAAGATGTAGTTAGTTCCAATTTGTAGGCCATACTACCAATCTTTTGTAACACCTTGTAGGGACCGTAGTATTTAGGTGATAAATCATTATCCTTATTGGAGTTCTTCAGGGACATATGTTTGTATGGTTGTAGTCTTAAAAACATGCATTCCCCCACATTAAAGCTTCGTTCATTATGATGTTGATCTTCTTGTTGTTTCATTTGATTTTGTGCTAGATTCAGGTTTTCCTTTAAGATTTGAAGAAATTTTTGTGTATGCTTCATGTGGTCTTCCAATTCCCTAACCTTAGAGGACTCTCTTAGTGAAGATGTGATGGATGGTGGATGATAGCGATATAGTTGCATAAATGGGGTCATTTTTGCTGATGTATGGAAGGAAGTGGTATACCATCATTCTGCCAAGGGTAACCACTTGGCCAATTGTGTTTGTTTATCAACTGCAAAACATTGACTATACTCTTCCAAACATTTACTTACAATCTCTATTTTTCCATCAACTTGAGGATTATAAGATGAGCTATGATCTAGTTGAGTACCCAAACAATAAAATAACTTGGTCCAAAATTTTCCAGTGAAGATGGGATCCCTGTCACTTACTATAATATTTGGAGTACCACATAGTTTTTGGACTGTCTCCATAAAAGAATTGGAAACCATGCCTTCTTTTAAGGGGTGAGGTAGTGCATCGAAGTGTGCATATTTAATAAGTCTATCAAAAATCACCATGATGACACTCTTTCCTTCATACTTTGGTAAACCTGTGATCAAATCCATCAAGACCTTTTCCCACCTTTGGCTTGGAATGAAAAGTGGTTGTAGGAGACTAGTGGTCTTAATTGTTTCCACTTTATTTTGTTGTAAAACCAAACATTCTGTCACAAATTTTTGAACATCGGTTTTAAGACCATGTCCAAAAAAGTATTTCTTTACCCTGTGGTAGGTTTTTAAGAAACCTGAGTTCCCTCCTATCGGTGAGGAGTAAAATTCAAAAAGTCCCTTTTGCTTGAGCTAGGAACTCTTACCAAGATATAAGCAATCCTTATACCATAGAAAGACATCTTTCCACCTAAATGTATTAGAGGCACTAAGATCCTATTGTAGCTTTTGAATAAATGTCCATATTTCTTCGTCATTTTTCCATTTGTCCCTTACTTCAGCTATCCAATATGGTTGGATGATCGAGATAAAATAGAGTAATGCTTCAACATCCTCATATTTCCTGGAGAGTGAATATGCAACAACATTTTTCCTCCCCTTTTTGTAGAAAATTTCAAAGTCATATGCCAACATCTTTGTCACCCATTTTTGTTGCTCTTCAGAAGAAAACCTTTGTTCCAAGAAATATTTAAGGCTATCATGATTAGTTTTAACCTTGAAATGTCTTCCTATAATGTACATGTTCCATTGCTTCAAGGAATGTAGTATCACCAACATTTCCTTCTCATAAATGGGATTTTGTAAGTTCTTTCCCTTGATTGGATGAATTGTGAAGGAAAGAGGGTGTCCTTCTTGCATTAGTACAAATCCAATTCCATTTCCTGAAGCATCGCATTCCATAATAAAGGTTTTTGTGAAGTATGGTGTCACCAAAATATGATATTTACACATGGCCTCTTTGAGTTGTTGAAAAGATTGAGTTTCCTCTGGAGTCCAAGAAAATGTATCTTTCTTCAATAATGTTGTTAGAGGAGCTGCTATTTTTCCATAGTTCTGAACAAACTTGCGGTAGTACCCTGTCAAACCTAAGAATGCTCAAAGATTCTTCAGGGTTTTGGGAATCGACCAGTCCATCATGGATTTAATTTTGTTAGGGTATACCTTGACACCTTCATGAGATACAATATGACCCAAATAGTCTACCCCCTTTATCCCAAATAAACATTTTGAGGGTTTTGAATACAATTCTTGATCCTTTAGTAGTTGTAGTACCTTGTCAACATGTTGAACATGTTTTTCCCAAGACTTGATATAGATTAGTATATCATGAAAGAATACCAACGCATATTTTATAAGGAAAGGCTTGAATATAGAATTCATCAAACCTTGAAATGTGGAAGGGGAATTTGTGAGACCAAATGACATGACCAAAAATTCATAGTGACCTTCATGAGTTATGAATGTTGTTTTGGGGATGTCTTCATCCTTCATTCGAATATGATGATACCCAGAACAAATATCCAAATTTATGAAAACAACTGCTCCATGTAATTCATCTAACAAATAATCAATGACAGGAATGGGAAACTTATATTTAATGGTGATCTTGTTGAGATATATATAATGAAGACACATATGCCATGATCCATCTAGCTTGGGTACCATTACCATTGGTGTAGAGTAAGAACTTTGACTAGGCCTAATTATGCCACCCTCTAACATTTAAGCAACCATACGTTCAATTTCACTCTTTTGGCTATAGGGATATCGGTAAGGTATGATGTTAGGAGGAACACTTCATGGAATTAAGTGGATAGCATGATCAAAGTCTCATATAGGTGGAATACCTTAGGGAATATATTCAAATACTTTGGAATGCTTATTAATGACCCTTTGGAGATATGGGAAGATAGGGAGCTTTGAGGTTTGAACATCGAATGAGAATAATTGTGAAACTACCCCTTGATGTCCCTTTTTTAACAACTTTGTCATACCATTTGAGCTTATCACCTTTCTTGGTTTTCCAGTGATACCATTTTACTCATATTCTTTTCCTTCCCATAAAAATTTCATGAAACGTTTTTGAAAATGAAAAGCCACTGTTCCCAATGATTGTAACCATTGGACACCTAAAACAACATCAGGACCACCCATTGGGATATCAATCATTGGACTATTCAATACATATTTCCCCATAGACAGATTGATACTATGTCATTTCCCTGAGCAATTTATAGTTCCTCCATATGCAATCATTACTTGAAACTCTGGTTCTAGATATACAAAGCACTTAAGAACTTTGACTAATTTACAGTGAATGAAATTATGATTACTACAAAAATCAATCGACACTATTACCTTCTTCTTTTTTATTTATCCTTCGATATTGAGAGTTTGAGGAGTTATAATTCTAGCCAATGCATGACAATATATGGTGGGAGAAATTTATTTTGAACGATCCTCTTCTATTTCTATTGAAGTCACCTCTTCTTGAGATGCTTCCTCTTCTTTTGGTTCTTCCTCTTCACAATATATGCAAAATAATTTCTTCTCACCGCACTTATGTCCCTTATTATACTTGCTATAAAAATTAAAGCATAATCATTTTTCTCTTCTTTCCTCTAGTTCTTGGGTTGTAAACCTTTGTGATGGTTTAGAAGAGGGAACATTGTTTTCTCTGTATGTATTGGAGAAGGCCTTTCTACTAGTCATTTCCATATTTTTACTTTCAATCTTCCTTTCCATCATGAAATTATTCTCTAGGGATGATGGTTCAAAGAGACGCACCTCATGTTGAATGCTATCTTTCAAGGTTCCAATAAAGAGATATACCAAATTATCTTCTGAAATATTCTTCACTTTGAGACTTAGCTGAAATTGGTTGATGTGCTCTATAACCGAACCTTTTTTATTTAGATTTACCAATTGGATAAAGAATGTGTTTCTACGTATATCCCCATAATGTTCAATCATATATGTGAATATATACCAAGAGATAATAGAGTCCTTTTTATGGTCACAAATCCATTAGTACCATACAAATTGATTAGGTTCTAAATATAAGGATGCAATAGTTACCTTTTGCAAAGTGGGAACCTGGTGTAGATCAAAGAATTGCCCCATCTGAAAAATACATGTGATTGGATCCTTTCCATAAAAATTTATCTTGTCAATATTGGGGATAAAGTAGTTCCTTGGACCTTGAATTGAACCCATTATGTTGTAGTGAATCATGAACTTTTTAGGACTCCAACTTCCTTCTCTACAATTGTTTTTCAATTTTCTCCAGACATGGCTGGAATAAATCCTATTTTTCCTCCTTATCCTTCATTAATTCCTTCAAGTCTTGAAGATATTCTTTTCTAGCCATCCCATTGAGATCCTCTTTATTATCCATCCTTTTGATATCCTATTTACTAGACATATTATTTTCCAATTTAACTAAGTCATCAATTTTCATGTTTCCTTTAATCATATCTTACAACTTGGACACTCTAAAAGATATGTCTTCCATTTCATCGTATGTTGGGGATGAAACCTCTGGGGGTTTGAGTAGAGTGTGATTATTTCCACTTCCTTTTCATGTCATTTTGAAAAATAAATATATATCACACCCTAGGGTTTACCAAAAATAGATCCTTTTGCTCAAAGCTATTCAAATGCAAAATGACATACCTTTTTCAAACCTCGATTAGAAGATTGTTTTTGGGACGACTTATAACTGATGTAAAATTTGAATTTTGACTCCTATGAGTATGAAAATTTGGCCTATGGTACCCTTATGTTTAATCTTTCTAATTCCATAGGTCTGACCTAATTTGGATGTTCCAACAAAAATTTATTGCAAATATCCCAACGCTTTTTATTTTTGGCCTATCCAAAAGAACAAAATTGTACTATTCTCCACATGTCCAATATTTCATTTATGTAGCTGAAACTTATACCACATATACCCCTGTCCATATTATTTTGGATGTAACTGGTCTCACTCAATTTGGATCTCGGATTCCTTAGATATGACCTTATTCTCTAGAACACTTGTTTTAGACTAGGTTTTGGACTAGTAAAAAACTCTGTATTTCTCCACAATTATCTCCAAAACTATAATGGATCAAGATCTGAATTTCAAAATGGAAATAGGTGGGCCTGTTTTAGAAGTGGTTTTTTAACCTAGATCTCTAAATCCTTGTATAAAACATGTTGTAGTGAAAATTCCAAGACAGCCTATTTTGGAGAAGCCAGCCCCGAGGAAAGCGCTTTGATACCAAATGTTATGCAACCAAGTCCCAAAAATAGCATAAAAAGGGAATAAATAGAAAATAAGAGAGAAATCCATGCCTTAACAATGAATAATAGAGATAAATATCAATCCTATTCATGGGAGGAACCTCCTTACACAATTTACTAAGTACAAAAGACAAGATAAGATACAATGATGACTAAAATGAGAATATCTCCTTCCTATATATAGGGGACAAAGGTGTACAATAACAACTAATACACCCACTAATAGAACCAAGATGACATAAATAATATGTGATGAACCACAATAAAGGGTGTAATGTGCCACACTATATGGGGTAATGTTCCATCATTAAGGGATTAACAAAGACAGACAATTCTTTGACAGAAATAGGAATCCGTTCTTAGCATCCAGGTATGCAAACTTGTGGTTTAATAATAATCAACGTAGACATATAGACAATAATATTAATTTTTTCCTATAAAATGAAGAGTTAGGGTTATTTTAAATGACATTCCATGCATACAAACACATATAATTGAAGCGTACAAGGGAATTACATGCTTCAAGATAGGGATGCATCATACCTACATACAAGCTAGAGGGGATCCAGAGATGGAATGGTTAACTACTATTGAAATAATGTAACTTTGAAGAATATTCTAAATGTATTTTACTGATGTACCCCAAGGGAGTGTTGGGTAAAAATATTGATCAAATTATAACAAAATTCCAACGATTAATTGTCAACCCAGAGATAGAGTAAACTTGTGAGGTATAAACAAAATATATGCAGGGCTAGAGTGTCGCTAAACTTAATCTATAACTGAAATTGAATCTAAATTATGAAAACATGAAATTAGATGGAAATAAATCTAATTGAAAAAAACATAAAATTGCATAAATTAACTTGATAAATCAAAACTGAAATTGCATGAAACAAACTGGTATAAAGCAATCAAAATTAACTTGTGAGCTCACGGTAAATCTATACTAACAATTCATAAGAAAAAAAATAACAACTCATAAGAAAGAAAGTGCTGAAAATATATATTAACATGGAAGAGTACAAGATTTGCATCAAAGCATAATCTCCATTACAATCAGAAATCCATTCTATGACTAACTCTAAAACTATTCTCTACTTCCAAACTACTAGAGAGATCTATAACCAAAATGAGGAGAGAGCCCTCCATTTATACATAAATTCAAGATAAATGATCATAATTACAAATCCACTATTCTCTCAACTTATCTCTCAAAATCCTCAACAAATCCACAACTCATCCCTTCAAATCCTCAACAAATCTACAACTCATGCCTTCAAACTCTCAACAAATATTGGATGAGATATTCTCTCCACATTTCCATGATCTTCTCCTTGAAGTTAGCTCACATCTAGAAGATGAAATTCGAATCTGAGGCTAGGTGATCACTTTTGAGCTTGCTAAAGTATTCAAATACACCTGTAAACATCATCAAACTCACCCAACCTTAAAGTATAATGAAAATATGTTATTTTTCTCAATAATTAACCATAAATTCACTCAAAATACTCAAAAATAAATGATTTGGAAAATGGTAATATAAACCCATTTTTATTCATGAAAGTGGTGGATATCAATGGTTTTATGGTAGGATAAGATAGGAATAAGGTGACAAATGGTATGTAAAATATGAATAAAATGTGGTCTTTTTGCGGCTCAACATTCCCCCCAACTTGACTAGTTGTATGTCCTCATGCAACTATGCATTGATTTTTCTTTTTAACATTTGGCTTTGTAGCTAAGGCTTTACATAATGATGGTATGTAATAGTAAATCATTCCATGATTTGAAATGCATGAGTGGCAGCAATCTTTTATTTTTTTCTTTTTTCTCATATATATATATATATATATATATATATATATATGGTCGGTTCTTGTGTGACAACCATAACAAATGTTGGTTCTTCTGTTAACAACATTCGCTTGTTTTACTTGTATTTTCGCTGCAATAGATAAAATTTATGCATTAGAAATGATGAACCGTCAATGTATATTAGAAAGCCTTTTATTCATATTATGAATCATGCCAATATATATAGCATAGTTTGGGAAAGACATGTTGATTAAGGGTAAATGAGATGATGAATATCCCCCCCCCCTACAACTTAAGATGTATTAGGTTTATGAAAAGGAGAAAGGGAATGTAGTGAGGTAATTTTTTCAAATTCATTCATTTTCTAGCATTTAAGGAATTACATGATTAAATATTAGAAAACAACATACCTCCACTTACCCAAAAAGATGATGAATTATGCAAGAGGAATGTGGCTGATGTTGCTGAATGTGAAGGATCTAAACTACTGCTTGGTTGGATGAAGTAAACGATGAGAGATGAAAGTGAAACTGTAGTACTCATATGGCTGGAAGTATACTGCTATAAAAATGCTAATGATTTCATGAAAAGTATATAGTCTTCACCTGCTACAAAACCCGATGGTACAATTCTTACCATGTGAATAAATGTGTTGATGTCAAACATGGAAAGAAGTCATTGGATTACTGACCATTGATGAATGTCGTTATCCAATGCGAGGCAATCTCACCATTGATGTCAATGAGTTCCAAGGTACCTAAGTACATCATGCGAAGTACGAATAGATGAGCTGATGTCGAGCCACTTGCAAGATCTAACGATAAAGGGACATTGATGTATTCCCATGATTGTTAGCAAGAGAACTTGCCATTAAGGGATGCAAGCCTCAAGGTACTAAAAATGAACTCTATTCTCTATCCCAGATAAGGTGCTGAGGTCAATGGAGAAATACTTGTTGAGAGCTGAGCCTTAAGGAATCCCACATCAAATAACACGAGCTATACATAATGAGTGGTAGGACAATAGATGAAAGATATGAATATCAAACAGTTTTTATGGCAGGGATAACAAAGCAATGTAGTCATGGAAATGAAGCTAAATGGTTTTATTCAGAAGGAAAAAAATAAACTGAAAATGGGGAAAATGTGTGCAACTCAGAAAGGTGGATATGCGGGAAGTTATGATATATAAGACAGAAAAAGTAGACTTTAACATGGATGATGAATAAGTGTGGAAGGAAAAATGGTAAGTAGTCATGACATGGTACAATTGGTTTCTGAAAGGCTTCTTTGTGACAGCAAATGTCATGACATACACAAGGGAAAACTCAACTCTTTCGAGCTTCCAATGGAACATTTTCTGAAAATATTTTGCAATTCTGGAAATGATTTATGCATACCATTTGTTCATCCTTAAATTTGCAAAAGGTTACCATTTTCCTGCAACCAACTTGTGAGAGCATTGAAAATATATACAACTATATGCTTAACAAACTAAGTCAAAGAAAATATATGAAATGCTTTTATACCTAAAAGTGGCGACCCTTCTTGTCGAAACCTGTTTCTGAGCAACCTGCAAAAATAAATTAGCGCAATAATCATAAAATTTTAAAAAGATTCCAAGTTCATTTAAAATTTAAAATTTTATGATTTTATTTACTACCTAATACTTTTTATTTATTTATATGTTTTTAGTTTTTAATTTTATTTTTGTAATGTTATTATTGCAGTGTTTTTGTATATATAATTTTAAATTAGATTTTACAAAAACAAATTTTTATGTCTCAATGTGTTTTTTTCTAACGTTTTTAATTGTTTTGCAAAAAAACAAAAAGGAATTGGATTCATGCGTCTTTATATAAAGATTGAGCAACAAAGGGAGAGGGGGTCGACCCTTTCAGTGGTCGACCCCTCTAAACACATACTATCTTAATGGTCAAACAAACAATTTTTTTATGATAAGTTTGGCAGCCTGAAACAAGCACCTACCTGTCTACCTCCCCCAAATGGAAGATATGCCAGGTCCCACTGTGCAGAAAATAAAAATTAAGAAGAAGGCTTGGCTACGATAGCAGCAAATCCTTCTATTTTAAGACACACTTTAATTTTATTAATAACATTAGTTTATGTTTTTCTGAGATTACTTTTTATGTTTATATATATTATGTTTATTTACCTAAGGTTGATTTGTGTGTGTGTGTGTGTATATATATATATATATTAATTTTTATATTATTGTTATTAAATTGTTTATATTTACTTATTTAGTTTTGAGTTGTTTTGTTTTTGTTTTTGTTTAAATAAAAATCTTTTTTAAACAAGAAATAATTTTTTTTTTTCTTCTCAAAATTTGAGGCTGAGAATATATTCTTTATTGAATTCAAGCTTTAAACAAACTATATGTTATTAGATTTTGAGAGTTTCATGATATGGTCTCCATTCTGGCTCTAAAATACTGTAAAATAAAAATTGAAAGTAGCACATGCTTTGGAATAATCCTTTGCCAATTAAATGAAGACTTGTTTGACTCACCTTTCACCTCAAGTAACATTCTCCGTTTATTTGATACTTTATAATAAGATATGAAAGTAAGAACCCATCTAATATTTTTCCACTCTCCACTCATCTCATATTTCTCCATGTGTTATACATATATTAAACCTACTTCCTACAACTTATTGAATTCCACATTAACTTTCATTTGCTGGATATACCTTACTACCCCTTACCTTTACCTTCGCACATAACGTTCTATATATATATATACCTTTTTTTCCTACTTTATAGAATACCTAACCTTCCAGTCATGCACTAGATGACGAGCATAAGACTAGCATACAGGCATAAGATAATCTAACGGGTAACTAAACTGTGTCTAATAAATAAAGTCTATCATGACTATATTGATATTAGGTGTCATTTTCTAATTGTGAGTGGAAATTAAATAGTTAGAACCAAAAATTTATTTGAGTGAAAATGTTGAGAGCATTCATTGATACATTATGTATTTTTTTTGTTCTGACGCAGACGAATCCTAGAACTAGAATTATTGCATGTTCTTTGTTCGCCATGATTAATTCTTAATTCTCAACTCGGATCAGTTCTCCATAAATACTTGACCCACTGTCTTATGATTTCACCTCTATACTTATTATTTTGTCACAAGCTCCAAAGGTTGCACAGACACAGATAAGAAGGAGGATGAATCAATTCAAATCAATTAGATTTAATGGAAATCATGAGCTTGAGAAATTGGATCATGCAGGTGAGCCTGCGCTAGCGATCATTATCCATCATTGAGTGGACTAACAAACCTGGTGTCAGCAGAGGCTTTGATTTGATTTTATTCTCGAAACTACAGAGTGGTTTAGGAAAGCAAGTTGATTGATCAGAGAGTGTTCAAATGAAGAACGCATCATATATTGAAAGCATATTGCTTTTTCCCTCTATATCCCAGGAATTTATATGTATTTCGGTAGAAATTTCAGAGATAATTTAATATACTATTGTTATACTCATCATGCTATGATCTCGAAGATTTGGGGGTTAAAAAATATCATAGGTGAATCAGCTAGCTCATCCCTTAATATCATTGGGAGAAAATATTTATAGATTATTATACGTTGCAGTCTTGATTGAACTGACATAATTTCATAATAGATCTCTCGAATTCCTTTCCTTTCGAAGGTACTCTCATTCTGTCACCTACCAACTCATGCACCAACCATTTATGAAGAAAATAACGATCACAGTAGCTATCGGGGAGGTATATATATACCGGTATAGCTATTGATCGTAAATTGTATGTAGGTAATGATGACATAGTGTAATCGGCTTACATTTAAGCCAGAGAAGGAAGCTACCCATCCAGTAACAACTTGATGGCTAGATGTCAATGCAGTTGGAGAGGGGTATCAAACAGACCCAATGTTTAATGATTTTGGATGCTTGGGCTAACTTGCAAAATCCTTGCATGAAGCTGGTAAATTAGAAGGAATAAGATGCAAAAAAAGTGCAATTCTGTTCCAAATGATAATGAATATCTCAATCCCTGAAAACTCGTTAGAAACATCTTCTTATTTCGATGCCAGTTGATTACCCTTGTGTCACAGTCATTTGGTTACCTTCATGACTCGGAATTCTTCATTGATGGCCCCCCAAAAATATCGCAGTAGGTGAAACATCCAATGCAATGAACCAAGGATTATTTCTAAAATTATATTACATATGCCAAAATTTGAGCGAGGTGAATTAATATGCATCCCTAATCTGAAGGATAGCGGTGGCATGATGGACTGAGGAATGTTTTGTTAGCAGCATAATTTTTTATGGTTTAGTTCATGAATTCAGAATCTAGAAGATCACAGCTTTGTCCCAGCTTCTACAGTCTTTAAACACCTCTTTTTGAAGAAATCAAGGTAGAGGTCTCCATGACCAATAGAAGTAGATATGGAAAATGAAGATGCAGGTGCCTGCCAATAGATACGGATAAAAGAGAGCTTCTAAATCAAATCGAGAGATAGAGAATAGGAGCTCGAAATTTATGTTTGATCAAGCAAAGGTAGTGCGAGTTAAGTTGATATGATTCTGTATCCAATAATAGTTCTAGTGCCATATTCAATGGGGATTGGAATTCATGGAAGACGAAATGAGAAGAAAACTAAGCTATTCAAAAAAAAGAGTTTTCCTTTATTTTATTTTTATTTTTTTATGTGTTTTGTTTTATTTCATTTTTACTTTATTTGTTTTTTTCTAAATTTTTGCAGGTTTCATATAAAGAGCTGTTTGTAGGCTGCACATGGGGAGCATGAGGATGGAGGCATAAAGTAAAGGATGCCCCCATGCGCAGCCTGCAAACAGCTCTTTATATGAAACCTGCAAAAATTTAGAAAAAAACAAATAAAGTAAAAATGAAATAAAACAAAACACATAAAAAAATAAAGTAAGATATGAGGTTGGAGGCATCCTTTGGCTTGATTTCGTTAGGGAGGTCCGCAACCACACGTCTGAACTTAGTATTAAATTCATCCATGGTTTCATTCCCCATATTCTTAATGTTATGAAGGGCAACAAGCAGATGTCTTGGTTCTTTCTTTCCTCCCCATTTCTTCTTAAAACCCTCTAGGAATTCACTAAGAGTTTTATATGAATCATCATCTAGGTCAAAGTACCATTCTTCAGCATCATCTTCTAAGGATAAATCAAAGAGCTTCATTTTGACATCGTCATGGTCATGGGAAGCATCATTGCAATAACAGACCAGGTGCTTTCCAAACTTTTGAAGGTGAGACTTGGTAGTGATGGCATTATTGCCCTGAAATATGGGGAGATTCTTGATAGCATCATTTGGAATGGCATGGGGAGCACCTGCTATCTGAGAAAAGTAAAGGGGCTTCAATAATTATGTCATTTCTTGAGATTGGTGAACATGACTCTTTACAAATATGTGATAGATATCTAAGAGGGATTGGTCTCCTAAATTTTAAAGGTTTCTACGAGAATTCTTCCTATTCAATCTTTCCCTAATAAACCTTTTGGGATCAGGAAGAGGATTGAATAATTGTTGGCGATTTATTCGGGTAGAAATTCTTGAAGGGATGTTAGATAGTGGAGTCTCCAGATGGATCGAGTTTTAATTTTTATGTTTTTAAAAGACTAGATCAATCAAAAAATTTTATCTTTTTATTTGTTTAGAAAAAAGTTAAGCTAAGTCATACTCGGGAATAAAAAGATTTATCCCCGGCAACGACGCCAAAAAGTGTTGCCGCCTTTCACACACCTGGGTCACATGGCAGAAATCTTCAAGCCACTCGGTGTGTCCTTGGGGGCAAGTCTCGAGTCAAGGCTGTCACCTTCTTCTTGACTCCTCCGTTTAGGTGCAACTACTAACGAAGCCAAGGGCGGTAGACCCTATTAAGTTACTAAGGCTAATTACTTAGTATGGTGATGTTAAACTGAATGAATTACTTAGGAGTTTGAAATTTAACCATAAACAACCATAGATGACAAGATACAAAATGACTACACGAAATCACAATGCTAAGACACAATATATATATAGCAAGAAAATAACCAGTGCCTTAAAATGGAGACAAATTAAAATCAATGTACTTGCATGTGCTTGGAGTGAATTCTTTGCAATTTCCTCTTGGTACATTTTAAGTTAATGTGAAATATGAGTTGACTAAAATTAGGTGAAGGGGTAGACTCCAGATATACTCGAGAGTACTTGGAGTATTTCCAAAACTAAACCTTCATGGCTACCCACAAGGAATATGTGGTCTGAATGGAGTCTTTGGGGCTATTGTTCATAATGCACCCATTAGGGTGTGATATAGATCAGTGCCCCGAGCTCACTTTTCAGGAGTTCCCGCTTCCTTTGGGTATTTTGCCATCGTAATGGTTTGATCTAGGTGTTGGATTTTCACCTGATGGTTTGTCAATTTGGGAGAGTGAATCCTAATTATACTAGTCACTCATGTGCTTTTGATACATCTTGATTGATCGGATGAACCACATCCAAGTGCAGAGCATACACACTGGAGTCTTGTCAATTTTAGTAAATTTTGAGATGGATGTTCTTGTTAAAAAGAAAACCCTCTAGGAACCTCTTTCGGTCCAAGTGGACATCAATTGGGGAATCAAGGAGGGGTTGATTTTATTATGGCTACTAAAACAAATGATGATATCAAATGAAACATAAAAAGATAAGCAAACCACAATTTTCTAATTAGACTACCACGAACGTTTCTTCACCTTTCGGCTCAAAAGGAGGCTCATGGGGTAAGTATTAAAGTTACTTTGAACCAATAGAAAGGGAATATGGAAATGATTTTAAATCAAAGTATACTATCATACATATTAGTACTGCGCTAGATTTAAAAAAGATGAACGAATAGCAAAAAATGACATGGACGCAAATCCCCCCAGGGGGATGGGGAATGGGCTCGAAAGAGCCTATTCAGAATTATTTTATTAACAAAAATTACAATATTAGAAAAATGATATGATGCCTCTTGATTCTTATACAGAATGAAACCAAGAGCTTACAAAGTGCAAAAATTAAAGATTTTAGTCAAAAAGGGAGACCCCTGGGGGGATTCAAAAGGCCCAAAAGTCACTTTCGAGCAGCAGATCCTCCTATTTTATGTTATACCTGATAAAAAACAGCAATATTATTAGATTTAAATATTCCCAAAATCACTATGAAAGTACCTTTGCGTCATCTTACTTTTAACCAAAAAAAGCTAAGTTAAAACTAGTTAAAAAAGTTAAAAAGGGAACCAAGGAAAGCAAGCTTTCCTTGGGATATTGGATTTCCTTTTAGGCAGCCAATATGATGTGCATTTATTGCTAGATTTATCCTTTATAACAGTAAACAGAAATCTAATGCATGCAAGCTACAAATTCTCTTTAAAATTCCATGCAAAAAGGACGATTTCCCTAAAGCTAGATCTAGAATGCTTATGAAACCTTTTAAGAACAAGATATAGATTATGGGATTTGAGAAGATAGATATATGTTAAATTTACTTTAATATAATAGATTTAAACAATATAAAACATGTGAACAAAGTAACCAGGTGAAAAAAAATTGATTTTGAAGGAGGAAAAGGAGAAGAGAAGTGCTTGTTGCTGAAGCAGATCTGCAATGGAAAATTGTTAGTGGAATACAGAGGGGAAATGTCTTCACAAATATTTTGGATGTATAGTGGATTCAAACTAGATCCATAGCTCGTCCAATCCTTGCTACCTGAAAGCTAAGAACACAATCCTGCATGAAACGTCATGAGATTTGCATATATATATGAAAAAGAGACAAGAATTGCATGCAAATAAACTTATTAAACATGTATAATCTAGATATTCTAACATATATTCTATCAGATATATGAAAAACATGTAACCTTACTTGCTCAACTATACTCCTATTGATTTAGCTGAATCGTTCAAGCCAAACAGGGTTCAGATGCAGAAATTGAGAGAAAAGTCGGCAACATCAATGGCCGTAAGACAATGCTTAATCCACACATATGAGAGAATTACACCATTTGGCCTCAAAAGCTTCTTTATTTCAACAATCAAAAGATTACAACAGTATTACAATAGCAAGCCCTTCAATCCAACTCTAACTAGCTTGGAAGAGGTAGCCTTAGCTTTATTTATACAAAAAAAGGAGATCCAACCCAGCGGGGTGCAAATCCCAAGGAGATAGACCACATCAGCTGATGGAGAGTCCATCAATGCCTGATCTATGTCTAACTGAGCTAGATCTGAGTCTCACTGAGTGCAAATGTCAATCGGGGGGCTGATTTGACTGACACCTCAACCTGTTAACTGAATCATCCACCAAAACTCATCCAGATGAGCCAAAATGTGTGGAGGAGAGAGGGAGGGCGAAATTTCCCATAAAGGATACTGAAGATCAACTCTGGATCTATCCAGATCACCTCCATCAGTCAAGGATTTGTGAGATCCAGTCAAACTGGTTCAGATTTGACTAATTTCAATCAAATCGGCTAAGAATCCACTGATTTATGATTTTGGATTTGCTCCATCATTCATCAATTTATTAATTAAAATAATCAATAAATAGTTTTTTGGGGCTTTCTGACCTGAGTGATGGAAAATCACTCAAAACTAGGAAAAAGTGGGTCCATGGGTTTACATGGTGCTCTTAGATTGAAAATGAGCACCTACATGACTGAAACTGATTATTTGGCCCACTTTTATTAAAAAATCATTTTTTCCAATTAAACTATTAAAAATAGCCTAAGTTTTGGAAAAATTAAACATTTAATAAAAAACACTGAAAAAATAAAAAATTTTAAAAAGTTGAAAAAACCCTAGGGGGACTTACACATGTTCATCTAACTTGACCATGATGTCTATCATGTTTATACATTGACACATAGACTCTAATAACCTCAATAGGCTTAAATGCCAAGCCAACCACCCCAACTTTGGAGGTATGGAGTGAAAAACTCAGAAATTATCAGTCGTTTATTCAACAACCAATAATAACCAAGGAAAAAAACACCCTGGGCTGATCGGATTGACAAATAAAGTCTAAGAGACCGAGTCTTTTACAGACACTATCTTGCTAAAACATTTATTACAATTCCCCCATGGGGTATGAACATGTGATATAGCACAACAAGCACTTCCCAGAAGTACTTCCAAAGGTCTTCTGAAGTCTGAACAAGTTATCCTTGTCCGGTTCACCAGGCTCACTTGATAAAAATCCACTAAGTACAACTTAGGTGGTAGAATTCTGGCTTGAACTGCGAGATGTGTGCTTGATCTGGTCATAGGGCAAGGAGAGGATACGAGAACACCAGAATCTCTGGTTTATACACACTGTAAAAGCATCTCAACTTGACAAGAAAACCTCAGTAGCACAAGCTTTACATAAAAACCAAATGAAGCATTAAGATGATTTATTTAAACAAAATAAATGTAACTAACTAAAAGAAGAAAAGTTGTATTATAGCTAAGTATAAAATAGAAATGTAGAAAGTAAATGCTCTCTTTCAAGGAGCTTATTTTCCTACACTAAGCATGATATAAAAAGGGTTAAGTGTAATCAGAAATCCAATGTAACCACCTAAGCATTTTATTAACATAAAAAAAATTCCTTATCATTGGTTACCAACCAAAGTAAGGATACCTTATTCAGAAAATGCAAACCTACGTGATGATTCAGAATGGGTAGGATGGATGGGAGATCATAGGTATGAATAATGTCATAAAAATTCTTCCCGAACTTGTATGTGCTCATGCAGGTTGCTTCTATCCATGACTGGATAGGTCTGATATACCAATTAGAATGATGAGGCAGACTAACTACATCATCATACTAATCACCAGGGCTTATCAAATGATAACTCGTTGCACAAGCCCAAAGTAGCTCCAAATCATAAGGAACCTATATATGTGAAAAAGATGGTTGAGACTGATATTCCACTGACTGCATCACATCTGACTTTTCACAACACTGCTTCTCAATGTCTTCATTACCGATACCCTTGTGCGGCTCTACATGATATGACTCTGAAGTATCACATGAAAATTCTAAATGCTCCTCTTCCATACTAAGGTTTTCCAAGGTCTCCAGATCCATGATTGCCTCTATGGAAGTATAGTAGATTGGACTTCCACAAATTTCTAAATAGACACTCCCCTTGCTAGATATAGCATAGATAGGATTATTAATAAGATATCCACAAAAATGCCAATAGTCATCACCATCATCTATGTTAGATGTGAAGCATTCCCCATTGCTGATATCAGGTTCCGATATCAAGTTTTCTTTGTCTTCATTACTGATACTCATATATGGCTCAGACTGATCATGTGGATAAACAACATGCTCCTTTTTCATATCAAAGCTTCCCAAGGCCACATGGTCCATGCTCTCTCCTTTAGATATGCCATAGATAGAAAAATCAACAAAACCATCAAAAGTTTTTGGTTCATTATTTTCCTCTTTATTCATGTCATAGACCGGATTTTCCATGAATGTCCAGGATTCCTCATCAATATCTTTGTCAGGGATAAGGGAGTCTTCCTCACTTGTATCATGTTCCAAGCTATACTTGTCCTCATTTTCATACTCATCCTCTTTAGAGAAAAGGTCACAAGGCAGTAAACCTTCCAGACTGTCATCATTATATGGAGAACACGTAGGATTCCCATCACATACATTACAGTTTTCATCATAAGTTTCATTATAAGATTCTGCAATGGTTTCATCCTTAGGTGTGTACTGTTTAGCTGGTGACAAAGGGTAGGCCTGGCCTACCATGTATATATGGTCAGGCTCGCTTGAAGTTGTTTCCTGATTACTGACCTTGGGAAGTCCGTGTTCCATGACTTGATTTGCAACATAACAAGTTCTTTCCTGGTGGAATTGTTCACTGGATCTACACCATGGAATTACTTCTTCTACCATGTTAGCTGAGTCTAACTGGTTTGGAATCCTAGGCTCCTGCTGAGGAAAATTATCTTGATACATTTGATTCTGCTTGGGCCGAAAGTTCCTAGGTCCATTATTCCTTTCCATTATGATCAATCTATTATGAATGTGATTCAAGTGTGCAGAATGATTGGCCATTAGTTGGTTTTGACTAGTAACCAAGTCTTTTATCATGTATGTTACCTTTCCCATGGGATCCTTAGAGGCTCCCTTTTATTCTAATTCAACAGCTTTTCCCTTTTCTATGTTGTATGAAGTGTTTTCCCTAGTGTAACCTAGAATGTTGAATTTTCCTGAAGCCTGCATATTCTTTTCTATTTTCTCGGCCAATTCCTCAGCAATTTTTAGATTGGCCGGCTCTTTGTCTCTTAACTGGTACCTCAAATCACCAGTGAAACCTTCGATGTAAGATATGAGGATGGAGGCATCCTTTGGCTTGATTTCGTTAGGGAGGTCCACAACCACACGTCTGAACTTAGTGTTAAATTCATTCATGGTTTCATTCTCCATCTTCTTAATGTTATGAAGGGCAGCAAGCAGATGTCTTGGTTCGTTATTTTCTCCCCATTTGTTCTTAAAACCCTCTAGGAATTCACTAAGAGTTTTATATGAATCATCATCTAGGTCGAAGTACCATTCTTCAGCATCATCTTCTAAGGATAAAGCAAAGAGCTTCATTTTGACATCGTCATGGTCATGGGCAGCATCATTCCAATAACTGACCAAGTGCTTTTCAAACTTTCGAAGGTGAGACTTGGCAGTGATGGCATTATTGCCCTAAAATATGGGGAGCTTCTTGATAGCATCTTTTGGAATGGCATGGGGAGCACCTGCTATCTGAGAAAATTCAAGGGGTTTGAATAATTCTGTCTTTTCTTGAGATTGGTCATCATGACTCTCTACAAATATGTGATGGATATCTAAGAGGGATTGGTCTCCTAAATTTTCAAGGTTTCTACGGGAAGTCTGCCTATTCAATCTTTCCTTAATAAACCTTTCAGGATCAGGGAGAGGATTTAATAATTGTTGGCTATTTATTCGGGTAGAAATTCTTGAAGGGATGTTAGACAGTGGAGTCGCCAGATGGATTGAGTTTTAATTTTTATGTTTTTTAAAGACTAGATCAATCAAAAGTTTTTATCTTTTTAGTTGTTTAGAAAAAGGTTAAGCTAATTCATACTCGGAAATAAAAATATTTATCCCCAGCAACGGCACCAAAAAGTGTTTCCGCCTTTCAAACACCTGGGTCACGTGGCAGAAATCTTCAAGCCACTCAGTGTGTCCTTGGGGGAAAGTCTCGAGTCAAGGTTGTCACTTTGTTCTTGACTCCTCCATTTAGGCTCAAATCCTAACAAAGCCAAGGGGGGTATACCCCATTAAGTTACTAAGGCTAATTACTTAGTATGGTGATGTTAAACTGAATGAATTACTTAGGAGTTTGTAATTTAACCATAAACAACCATAGATGACAATATACAAAATGAGCGCATGAAAGCACAATGCTGAGACACAATATATATATAGCAAGAAAATAACCAGTGCCTTAAAATGAAGTCAAAATAAAATCAATGTACTTGCATGTGCTTGGAGTGAATGTTTTGCAATTGCCTCTTGGTACGTTTTAAGTTAATGTGAAATATGAGTTGATTAAAATTAGGCGAAGGGGTGGAATCTAGATATACCTGAGAGTACTTGGAGTATGCCCAAAACTAAACCTTCACAGCTACCAGCAAGGAATATGTGGGCTAAATGGAGTCTCTGGGGCTATTGTTCATAACACACCCACTAGGGTGTGACAGAGATCGGCGCCCCAAGGTCACTTTTCAGTAGATCCCGCTTCCTTTGGGTATTTTGCCACCGTAATGGTTTGATCTAGGTGTTGGATTTTCACCTGATGGTTTGTCAATTTGGGAGAGTGAATCCTAATTATACTAGTCACTCAGGTGCTTTTGATACATCTTGATTGATTGGATGAAGTGCATCCAATTGCAGAGCATACACGCCGGAGTCTTGTCAATTTTAGTAAATTTTGAGATGGATGTTCTTGTTAAAAAGAAAACCCTCTAGGAACCTCTTTCGGTCCAAGTGGACCTTAATCGGGGAATCAAGGAGGGGTTGATTTTATTATGGATATTGAAACAAATTATGATAGCAAATGAAACATAAAAATATAAGCAAACCACAATTTTCTAATTAGACTACCACGAACCTTTCTTCACCTTTCGGCTCAAATGGAGGCTTGTGGGGTAAGTATTAAATTTACTTTGAAACCAATAGAAATGGAATATGGAAGTGATTTTAAATCAAATTATACTACCTTGCAGATTAGTACTACGCTAGATTGAAAAAAGATGAACGAAAAGCAAAAAATGACACGGACGCAAATCCCCTCGCGGGGATGGGGAATGGGCTCGAAAGCGCCTATTCAGAATTATTTTTATTAACAGCAGTTACAATATCAGCAAAATGATATGATTCCTCTTGATTCTTATATAGAATGAAACCAAGAGCTTACAAAGTGCAAAAATTAAACATTTCAGTCAAAAAGGGAGACCCCTAGGGGGATTCAAAAGGCCCAAAAGTCACTTTCGAGCAGAAGCTCCCCCTATTTTATGTTATACCTGATAAAACCCAGCAATCTTATTAGACTGAAATATGCCCAAAAGCACTCTGAAAGTACCTTTGGGTCAGCTTACTTTTAACCAAAAAAAGCTAAGTTAAAACTAGTTAAAAAAGGTAAAAAGGGAACCAAGGAAAGCAAGCTTTCCTTGGGATCTTGGCTTGCCTTTTAGGCATCCAATATGATGTGCACTGATTTCTATATTTATCCTTTATAACAGAAAAAATAAATCTAATGCATGCAAGCTACAAATTCTCTTTAAAAATCCATGCAAGAAGGACAATTTCCCTAAAGCTAGATCTAGAATGCTTATGAAACCTTTTAAGAACAAGATCTAGATTATGGGCTTTGAGAAGATAGATCTATGTTAAATTTACTTTAAGATAATAGATCTGAACAATATCAAAGCTATGAACAAAGTAACCAGGTAAAAAAAAATGATTTTGAAGGAGGAAAAGGAGAAGAGAAGTGCTTGTTGCTGAAGCAGATCTGCAATGGAAACTTGTTAGTGGAATACAAAGGGGCAATGTCTTCACAAAGATTTTGGATGTACAATGGATTCAAACTAGATCCACAGCTCATCCAATCCTTGCTACCTGAAAGCTAAGCACACAATCTGCACGAAACCTCATGAGATCTGGATATATATATGAAAAAGAGACAAGAATTGGATGCAAATAAACTTTTTAAACATGTATAATCTAGATCTTCTAACATATATGCTATGAGATATAAGAAAAAAAACTAACCTTACTTGCCCAACTATACTCCTATTGATTCAACTGAATCGTTCAAGCCAGAAAAGGTTTAGATGTAGAAATTGAGAGAAAAGCCAGCAACATCAATGGCCGTAAGACATTTCTTAATCCACACATATGAGAGCATTACACCATTTGGCCTCCAAAGCTTCTTTATTTCAACAATAAAAAGATTACAACAGTATTACAATAGAAATCCCTTCAATCCAAATCTAACTAGCTTGGAAGAGGCAGCCTGAGCTTTATTTATACAAAAAAAGGAGATCCAGCCCGGGGGGGTGCAAATCCCAAGGAAATAGACAACATCAACTGATGGAGAGTCCATCAATTCCTGATCTATGTCTAACTGAGCCAGATCTGAGTCTCACTGAGTGCAAATGTCAATCGGGGGGCTGATCTGATTGACACCTCAACCTGTTGACTAAAGCATCCACCAAAACTCATCCAGATGAGCCAAAACGTGTGGAGGAGATAGGGAGGGCAAAACTCCCCATAAAGGATGCCGAAGATCAACTCTGGATCTGTCCTAATCACCTCCATCAGTCAAGGATTTTTTAGATCCAGTCAATCTGGTTCAGATCTGACTGATTTCAATCAAATCGACTGAGAATCCACTAATCTATGATTTTGGATTTGCTCCATTATTCATCAATTTATTAATTAAAATAATCAATAAATGTTTTTTGGGGGCTTTCTGATTTGAGTGATGGAAAATCACTCAAAACTAGGAAAAAGTGGGTCCATGGGTTTACATGGTGCTCTTAGCTTGAAAATGAGCACCTACATGACTGAAACTGATTAATTGGCCCACTTTTATTACAAAGTCAATTTTTCCAATTAAACTATTAAAAAATAGCCTAAGTTTTGGAAAAATTAAATTTTAATAAAAAACACTAAAAAAATCAAAAATTTTAAAAAGTTGAAAAAACCCTAGCGGGACTTAGACGTGTTCATATGACTCGACCATGATGTTTAGCATGTTTATACATTGACACATAGACTCTAATAACCTCAATAGGCCTAAATGCCAAGCCAACCACCCCAACTTTGGAGGTATGGAGTGAAAAACTCAAAAATTATCAGTCGTTTATTCAACAACCAATAATAACCAAGGGAAAAAACACCCTGGGCTGATCGGATTGACAAATAAAGTCTAAGAGACCGAGTCTTTTACAGAAACTATCATGCTAGAGCATTTATTACAATTCCCTCATGGGGTATGAACATGTGATATAGTACAACAAGCACTTCCCAGAAGTACTTCCAAAGGCCTTCTGAAGTCCAAACAAGTTATCCTTGTTTGGTTCACCAGGATCACTTGATAAAAAACCACTAAGTACAACTTAGGTGGTAACATTCTGGCTCCAACTGCGGGACATGTGCTCGATCTGTTCATAGGGCAAGGAGAGGATACGAGAACACTAGAATCTCTGGTTTATACACCATGTAAAAACATCTCAACTTGACAAGAAAACCTCAGTAGCACAAGCTTTACATAAAAACCAAATGAACCATTAAGATTATTTATTTAAACAAAGTAAATGTAACTAACTAAAGGAAGAAAAGTTGTATTATAGCTAAGTATAAAATAGAAATGCAGAAAGTAAATGCTCTCTTTCAAGGAGCTTACTTTCCTACTCTAAGCATGATATAAAAAGGGTTAAGTGTAATCAGAAATCCAATGTATCCACCTAAGCATTTTATTAACATAAAAAAAATTCCTTGTCTTTGGTTACCAGCCATAGTAAGGATACCTTATTCAAAAAATTAAAACCTGTGTGATGATTCAGAATGGGCGGGATGGATGGGAGATCATAGGCATGAATAATGTCATAAAAGTTCTTCCCCAACTTGTTTGTGCTCATGCAGGTTGCTTATATCCATGACTAGATAGGACTGATATACCAATTAGAATGATGAGGCAGACTGACTACATCATCATACTGATCACTGGGGCTTATCAAATGATAACTCCTTACACAAGCCTCGAGTAGCTCCAAATCATAAGGAACCTCTATATGTGAAAAAGATGGTTGAGACTGATATTCCACTGACTTCGGCACATATGGATTTTCAAAACACTGCTTCTCAACATCTTCATTACTGATACCCTTATACGGCTCTGCATGATATGACTCTGAATGATCACATGAAAATTCTCAATGCTCCTCTTCCATACTAAGGTTTTCCAAGGTCTCCAGATCCATGCTTCCCTCTATGGAAGTATAGTAGATTGGACTTCCACAAATTTCTAAATAGACACTCCCCTTGCTAGATATAGCATAGATAGGATTCTTAATAATATATCCACAAAAATCCCAATAGTCATCACCATCATCTATTTTAGATGTGATGGATTCCCCATTGCTGATATCAGGTTCCGATATCAAGTTTTATTTGTCTTCATTACTGATATTTATATATGGCTCAGACTAATCATGTGGATAAAATGAATGCTCCTTTTTCATATCAAAGTTTCCTAAGGCCACATGGTCCATGCTCTCTCCTTTAGATATGCCATAGATAGAAAAATCAACAAAACCATCAAAAGTTTTTGGTTCATTATTTTCCTCTTTATTCATGTCATAGACCGGATTTTCCATGAATGTCCAGGACTCCTCATCAATATCTTTGTCAGGGATAAGGGAATCTTCATCACTTGTATCATGCTCCAAGCTATACTTGTCCTCATTTTCATACTCATCCTCTTCATAGAAAAGGTCATAAGGCAGTAAACCTTCCAGATTATCATCATTATATGGAGAACACGTAGGAGTCCCATCATGTACATTACAGTTTTGATCATAAGTTTCATATTAAGATTCTGCAATGGTTTCATCCTTAGGTGTCTACTGTTTAGCTAGTGACAAAGGGTAGGCCTGGCCTACCATGTATATATGATCAATCTCGCTTGAAGTTGTTTCCCGATTACTAACCTTGGGAATTCCATGTTCCATGACTTGATTTGCAACATAACAAGTTCTTTCTTGGTGGAATTGTTCATAGGGTCTACACCATGGAATTACTTCTTCTACCATGTTAGCTGAGTCTAACTGGTTTGGAATCCTAGGCTCCTACTGAGGAAAATTATCTTGATACTTCTGATTCTTCTTGGGATGAAAGTTCCTAGGACTGTTATTCCTTTCCATTGTGATCTATCTATTATGAATGTGATTCAAGTGTGCAGAATGATTGGCCATTAGTTTGTTTTGACTAGTAACCAAGTCTTTTATCATGTATGTTACCTTTTCCATGGGATCTTTAGAGGCTCCCTTTTCTTCTGATTCAACAACTTTTCCCTTTTCTTTGTTGTATGAAGTGTTTTCCCTAGTGTAACCTGGAATGTTGAATTTGCTTGAAGACTGCGTATTCTTTTTTATTTTCTCGGCCAATTCCTCGGTAGTTTTTAGATTGGTCAGTTCTTTGTCTCTTAACTGGTACCTCAAATCACCAGTGAAATCTTTGATGTAAGATATGACGACTGAGGCATCCTTTGGCTTGATTTCGTTAGGCAGGTCCGCAACCACACGTCTGAACTTAGTGTTAAATTCATCCACGGTTTAATTCTCCATCTTCTTAATGTTATGAAGGGCAGCAAGCAGATGTCTTGGTTCTTTATTTTCTCCCCATTTCTTCTTAAAACCCTCTAAAAATTCACTAAGAGTTTTATATGAATCATCATCTACGTCGAAGTACCATTCTTCAGCATCATCTTCTAAGGATCAAGCAAAGAGCTTCATTTTGACATCGTCATGGTCATGGGCAGCATCATTGCAATAACTGACTAGGTGCTTTTCAAACTTTTGAAAGTGAGACTTGGCAGTGATGGCATTATTGCCCTGAAATATGGGGAGCTTCTTGATAGCATCTTTTGGAATGGCATGGGGAGCACCTGCTATCTGAGAAAAGTGAAGGGGTTTGAATAATTCCATCATTTCTTGAGATTGGTGAACATGACTCTCTACAAATATGTGATGGATATATGACAGGGATTGGTCTCCTGAATTTTCAAGGTTTCTATGGGAAGTCTGCCTATTCAATATTTCCCTAATAAACCTTTTGGGATCAGGGAGAGGATTGAATAATTGTCGGTGATTTATTCGGGTAGAAATTCTTGAAGGGATGTTAGACAGTAGAGTCACCAGATGGATCAAGTTTTAATTTTTATGTTTTTTAAAGACTAGATCAATCAAATTTTTTTATCTTTTTAGTTGTTTAGAAAAAGGTTAAGCTAAGTCATACTCAGGAATAAAAATATTTATCCCTGGAAATTGCACAAAAATGTGTTGCTGCCTTTCACACACCTGGGTCACGTGGAAGAAATTTTCAACCCACTCGGTGTGTCCTTGGGGGCATGTCTTGAGTCAAGGCTGTCACCTTGTTCTTGACTCCTCTGTTTAGGCTCAACTCCTAACGAAGCCAAGTGGAGTAGACCCTATTAAGTTATTAAGGCTAATTACTTAGTATGGTGATGTTAAACTGAATGAATTACCTGGGAGTTTGAAATTTAACCATAAACAACCATAGATGACAAGATACAAAATGAGTGCACGAAAGCACAATGCTGAGACACAATATATATATAGCAAGAAAATAACCAGTGCCATAAAATGGAGTCAAAATAAAATCAATGTACTTGCATGTGCTTGGAGCGAATGTTTTGCAATTTCCTCTTGGTACGTTTTAAGTTAATGTGAAGTATGAGTTGATTAAAATTAGGCGAAGGGGTGGACTCTAGATACACCCAAGAGTACTTAGAGTATGTCCAAAACTAAACCTCCACGACTACCCGTAAAGAATATGTGGGATGAATGGAGTCTCTGGGGCTATTGTTCATAATGCACCCATTAGGGTGTGATAGAGATCGCCACCCCGAGGTCACTTTTTAGGAGTTCCCGCTTCCTTTGGGTATTTTCCCACCGTAATGGTTTGATCTAAGTGTTGGATTTTCACCTGATGGTTTTTCAATTTGGGAGAGTGAATCCTAATTATAGTAGTCACTCAGGTGCTTTTGATACAGCTTGACTAATCGGATGAAACGCAGCCAAGTGCAGAGCATACACACTGGAGTCTTGTCAATTTTAGTAAATTTTGAGATGGATGTTCTTGTTAAAAAGAAAACCCTCCACGAACCTCTTTCGGTCCAAGTGGACCTCAATCGGGGAATCAAGGAGAGGTTGATTTTATTATGGTTAGTGAAACAAATTATGATAGCAAATGAAACATAAAAATATAAGCAAAGCACAATTTTCTAATTAGACTACCACGAACCTTTCTTCACCTTTCGACTCAAAAGGAGGCTCGTGGCGTAAGTATTAAAGTTACTTTGAAACCAATAGAAATGGAATATGGAAATGATTTTAAATCAAAGTATACTACCCTGCATATTAGTACTATGCTATATTGAAAAAAGATGACCGAAAAGCGAAAAATGACACGGACGCAAATCCCCCCAGGGGGATGGGAAATGGGCTTGAAAGAGCCTATTCAGAATTATTTTTACTACCAGCGGTTACAATATAAGGAAACCGATATGATGCCTCTTTATTCTTATACAGAATGAAACCAAGAGATATCAAAGTGCAAAAATTAAATATTTCAGTAAAAAAGGGAGACCCCTGGGGGGATTAAGAAGGCCCAAAAGTCACTTTCGAGCAGAATATCCTCCTCTTTTATGATGTACCTTATAAAAACCAGCAATATTATTAGAATAAAATATGCCCAAAATCATTCTGAAAGTACCTTTGGGTCAGCTTACTTTTAACCAAAAAAGGCTAATTTAAAACTAGTTAGAAAAGGTAAAAAGGGAACCAAGGAAAGAAAGTTTTCCTTGGGATCTTCGCTTTCCTTTTAGGAAGCCAATATGATGTGCACTTATTTCTATATTTATCCTTTATAACAGAAAACGGAAATCTAATGCATGCAAGCTACAAATTCTCTTTAAAATTCCATGCAAAAATGACGATTTCCCTAAAGCTAGATCTAGAATGCTTATGAAACCTTTTAAGAACAAGATCTAGATTATGGGCTTTGAGAATATAGATATATGTTAAATTTAATTTAATATAATAGATCTAAACAATATCAAAGTTGTGAAGAAAGTAACCAGGTAAAAAAAATTGATTTTGAAGGAGGAAAAGGAGAAGAGAAATGCTTGTTGTTGAAGCAGATCTGCAATGGAAACTTGTTAGTGGAATACATAGGGGCAATGTATTCATAAATATTTTGGATGTACAGTTGAGTCAAACTAGATTCACAACTCGTCCAATCCTTGCTACCTGAAAGCTAAGCACACAATCCTGCATGAAACCTCATGAGATCTGGATATATATATATGAAAAAGAGGCAAGAATTGCATGCAAATAAACTTATTAAACATGTATAATCTAGATATTCTAAAATATATGCTATGAGATATAATAAATACAAGTAACCTTACTTTCCCAACTATACTCCTATTGATTCAGCTGAATCTTTCAAGCCAGACAGGGTTATGATGCTGAAATTGAGAGAAAAGCCGGCAACATCAATGGCCGTAAGACAATGCTTAATCCACACATATGAGAGAATTACACCATTTGGCCTCCAAAGCTTCTTTATTTCAACAATCAAAAGATTACAACAGTATTACAATAGCAAGCACTTCAATCCAACTCTAACTAGCTTGGAAGAGGTAGCCTGAGCTTTATTTATACAAAAAAAGGAGATCCAGCCCAGGCGGGTGCAAATCCCAAAGAGATAGACCACATCAGCTGATGGAGAGTCCATCAATGCCTGATCTGTGTCTAACTGAGCTAGATCTTAGTCTCACTGAGTGAAAATGTCAATCGAGGGGATGATCTGACTGACACCTCAACCTGTTGATTGAAGCATCCACCAAAACTCATCCAGATGAGCCAAAACATGTGGAGGAGAGAGGGAGGGAGAAATTCCCCATAAAGAATGTTGAAGATCAACTCTGGAACTATCCAGTTCACCTCCATCAGTCAAGGATTTGTCAGATCCAGTCAATCTGGTTCAGATCTGACTGATTTCAATCAAATCGGTTGAGAATCCACTGATTTATGATTTTGGATTTGCTCCATTATTCATTAATTTATTATTTAAAATAATCAATAAATGATTGTTTGGGGCTTTCTGACCTGAGTGATGGAAAATCACTTAAAACTAGTAAAAAGTGGGTCCATGGGTTTACATGGTGCTCTTATCTTGAAAATGATCACCTACATGAATGAAACTGATTATTTGGCCCACTTTTATTACAAAATCATTTTTTCCAATTAAACTATTAAAAAATAGCGTAAGTTTTGGAAAAAATAAATTTTAATAAAAAAAACACTGACAAAATCAAAAATTTAAAAAAGTTGAAAAAACCCTAGGGGGACTTAGACATGTTCATATGACTCAACCATGATGTCTAGCATGTTTATACATTGACACATAGACTCTAATAACCTCAATAGGCCTAAATTCCAAGCCAACCACCCCAACGTTGGAGGTATGGAGTGAAAAACTCAGAAATTATCAGTCGTTTATTCAACAACCAATAATAACCAAGGGAAAAAACACCCTGGGCTGATCGGATTGACAAATAAATTCTAAGAGACCGAGTATTTTACAGACACTATCATGCTAGAACATTTATTACAATTCCTGCATGGGTTATGAACATGTGATATAGTACAACAAGCACTTCCCAGAAGTACTTCCAAAGGTCTTCTGAAGTCCGAACAAGTTATCCTTGTTCGGTTAACCAGGCTCACTTGATAAAAAACCACTAAGTACAACTTAGGTGGTAACATTCTGGATCCAACTGCGGGACGTGTGCTCGATCTGGTCATAGGGAAAGCAGAGGATACGAAAACACCAGAATCTCTAGTTTATATACCCTGTAAAAACATCTCAACTTGACAAGAAAACCTCAGTAGCACAAACTTTACATAAAAACCAAATGAACCATTAATATGATTTATTTAAACAAAATAAATGTAACTAACTAAAATAAGTAAAGTTGTATTATAGCTAAGTATAAAATAGAAATGCAGAAAGTAAATGCTCTCTTTCAAGGAGTTTATTTTCCTACTCTAAGCATGATATAAAAAGGGTTAAGTGTAATCAGAAATCAAATGTTACCACCTAAGCATTTTATTAACATTAAAAAAAAATTCCTTGTCTTTGGTTACCAGCCAAAGTAAGGATACCTTATTCAGAAAATGTAAACATGCGTGATGATTCAGAATGGGCAGGATGGATGGGAGATCATAGGCATGAATAATGTCACAAAAATTATTCCCCAACTTGTATGTGCTCATGCAGGTTGCTTCTATTCATGACTGGATACGATTGATATACCAATAAAAATGATGAGGCATACTAACTACATCATCATACTGATCACCGGGGCTTATCAAATGATAACTCGTTGCACAAGCCCCAAGTAGCTCCAAATCATAAGGAACCTCTATATGTGAAAAAGATGGCTGAGACTGATATTCCACTGACTGCATCACATCTAAATTTTCACAACACTGCTTCTCAATGTCTTCATTACCAATACCCTTGTGCGGCTCTGCATGATATGACTCTGAATGATCACATGAAAATTCTAAATGCTCCTCTTCCATACTAAGGTTTTCCAAGGTCTCCAGGTCCATGCTTCCCTCTATGGAAGTATAGTAGATTGGACTTCCATAAATTTCTAAATAGACACTCCCCTTGCTGGATATAGCATAGATAGGATTCTTAATAAGATATCCACAAAAATCCCTATAGTCATCGCCATCATCTATGTTTAGATGTGATGGATTCCCCATTGCTGATATCAGGTTCCGATATCAAGTTTTCTTTGTCTTCATTACTGATACTGATATATGGCTCAAACTGATCATGTGGATAAACTACAAGCTCCTTTTTCATATCAAAGTTTCCCAAGGCCACATGGTCCATGCCCTCTCCTTTAGATATGCCATAGATATAGAAATCAACAAAACCATCAAAAGTTTCTGGTTCATTATTTTCCTCTTTATTTGTGTCATAGATCGGATTTTCCATGAATGTCCAAGACTCCTCATCAATATCTTTGTCAGGGATAAGGGAGTCTTCGTCACTTGTATCATGCTCCAAGCTATACTTGTCCTCATTTTCATACTCGTCCTCTTTAGAGAAAAGGTCACAAGGCAGTAAACCTTCCAGACTGTCATCATTATATGGAGAACATGTAAGAGTCCCATCATGCACATTACAGTTTTCATCATAAGTTTCATTATAATATTCTGCAATGGTTTCATCCTTAGGTGTGTACTGTTTAGCTGGTGAAAAAGGGTAGGCCTGGCCTACCATGTATATATGATTAGGCTCGCTTGAAGTTGTTTCCTTATTACTAATCTTGGGAAGTCCATGTTCCATGACTTGATTTGCAATATAACAAGTGCTTTCTTGGTGGAATTGTTCACAGGGTCTACACCATGGAATTACTTCTTCTACCATGTTAGCTGAGTCTAACTGGTTTGGAATCCTAGGCTCCTGCTGAGGAAAATTATCTTGATACATCTGATTCTTCTTGGGATGAAAGTTCCTAGGTCCATTATTCCTTTCCATTGTGATCAATTTATTAATAATGTGATTTGAGTGTGTAGAATGATTGGCCATTAGTTGGTTTTGACTAGTAACCAAGTCTTTTATCATGTATGTTACCTTTTGCATGGGATCTTTAGAGGCTCCCATTTCTTCTAATTCAACATGTTTTTCTTTGTTGTATGAAGTGTTTTCCCTAGTGTAACCTGGAATGTTGAATTTGCCTAAAGACTGCATATTCTTTTCTATTTTCTCAGCCAATTCCTCAGCAGTTTTTAGATTGACCGGCTCTTTGTCTCTTAATTGGTACCTCAAATCACCAGTGAAAGCTTCGATGTGAGATATGAGGATGGAGGCATCCTTTCGCTTGATTTCGTTCAAGAGGTCCGCAACCACACATCTGAACTTAGTGTTAAATTCATCCATGGTTTCATTCTCCATCTTCTTAATGTTATGAAGGGCGGTAAGCAGATGTCTTGGTTCTGTCTTTTCTCCCCATTTCTACTTAAAACCCTCTAGGAATTCACTAAGAGTTTTATATGAATCATCATCTAGGTCGAAGTACCATTCTTCAAGATCCTCTTCTAAGGATAAAGCAAAGAGCTTCATTTTGACATTGTCATGGTCATGGGTAGCATCATTGCAATAACTAACCAGGTGCTTTTCAAACTTCCGAGGGTGAGACTTGGCAGTGATGGCATTATTTCCCCGAAATATTTGGAGCTTCTTGATAGCATCCTTTGGAATGGCATGGGGAGCACTTGCTATCTGAGAAAATTCAAGGGGTTTGAATAATTCCATCATTTCTTGAGATTGGTGGACATCACTCTCTACAAATATGTGATGGATATCTGAGAGGGATTGGTCTCTTAAATTTTCAAGGTTTCTACGGGAAGTCTGCCTATTCAATCTTTCCCTAATAAACCTTTTGGAATTAGGGAGAGGATTGAATAATTATCAGTGATTTATTCAGGTAGAAACTCTTGAATGGATGTTAGACAGTGGAGTTACCAGATGGACGAGTTTTAATTTTTATGTTTTTTAAAGACTAGATCAATCAAAAGTTTTTAACTTTTTAGCTATTTAGAAAAAAGTTAAGCTAAGTCATAATGGGGAATAAAAATATTTTTCCCCGGAAACGGTGCCAAAAAGTGTTTCCGCCTTTCACACACCTAGGTCACATGGCAGAAATATTCAAGCCACTCAATGTGTCCTTGGGGGCAAGTCTCGAGTCAAGGCTGTCACCTTGTTTCTTGACTCCTCCGTTTATCCTCAACTCCTAACGAAGGCAAGGGGGGTAGACCCTATTAAGTTACTAACACTAATTACTTAGTATGGTCATTTTAAACTGGATGAATTACTTAGGAGTTTGAAATTTAACCATAAACAACCATAGATGACAAGATACAAAATGAGCGCATGAAAGCACAATGCTGAGACACAATATATATATAGCAAGAAAATAACCAGTGCCTTAAAATGGAGTCAAAATAAAATCAATGTACTTGCATGTGCTTGGAGTGAATGTTTTGAAATTGCCTCTTGGTATGTTTTAAGTTAATGTGAAATATGAGTTGATTAAAATTAGGTGAAGGGGTGGACTCCAGATATACCCGAGAGTACTTGGAGTATCTCCAAAACTAAACCTTCACGGCTACCAGCAAGGAATATGTGGGATGAATGGAGTCTCTGGGGCTATTGTTCATAATAAACCCATTAGGGTGTGACAGATATCGGTGCCCCGAGGTCACTTTTCAGGAGTTCCCGCTTCCTTTGGGTATTTTTCCACCGTATTGGTTTCATCTAGGTGTTGGATTTTCACCTGATGGTTTGTCAATTTGGGAGAGTGAATCCTAATTATACTAGTCACTCAGGTGCTTTTGATACAGCTTGACTGGTCGGATGAACCACATCCAAGTGCAGAGCATACACATCGGAGTCTTGTCAATTTTAGTAAATTTTTAAATGGATGTTCTTGTTAAAAAGAAAACCCTCTAGGGACCTCTTTCGGTCCAAGTGGACCTCAATTGGGGAATAAAGGAGGGGTTTATTTTATTATGGTTACTAAAACAAATGATGATAGAAAATGAAACATAAAAATATAAGCAAAGCATAATTTTCTAATTAGACTACCACAAACCTTTCTTCACCTTTCGGCTCAAAAGGAGGCTCGTGGGGTAAGTATTAAAGTTACTTTGAAACCAATAGAAATGGAATATGGAAATGATTTTAAATCAAATTATACTACCCTACAGATTATTACTATGCTATATTGAAAAAAGATGAACGAAAAGCAAAAAATGACACGGACGCAAATCCCCCCAGGGGGATGGGGAATGGGCTCGAAAGAGCCTATTCAGAATTATTTTTATTACCAGCGGTTACAATATCAGAAAAATTATATGATGCCTCTTGATTCTTATATAGAATGAAACCAAGAGCTTACAAAGTTCAAAAATTAAATATTTCAGTAAAAAAGGGAGACCCCTGGGGGGGATTCAGAATGCCCAAAAGTCACTTTCGAGCAGCACCTCCTCCTCTTTTCTATTATACCTGCTAAAACCATCAATATTATTAGAATGAAATATTCCCAAAATTACTCTAAAATTACCTTTGGGTCAGCTTACTTTTAACCAAAAAAAGCTAAGTTAAAACTAGTTAAAAAAGGTAAAAGGGAACCAAGGAAAGCAAGATTTCCTTAGGATCTTGGCTTGCCTTTTAGGCAGCCAATATGATGTGCACTGATTTCTATATTTATCCTTTATAACAGCAAACAGAAATCTAATGCATGCAAGCTACAAATTCTCTTTAAAATTCCATGCAAAAAGGACGATTTCCCTAAAGCTAGATCTAGAATGCTTATGAAACCTTTTAAGAACAAGATCTAGATTATGGGTTTTGATAATATAGATCTATTTTAAATTTACTTTAATATAATATATCTAAACAATATCAAAGCTATGAACAAAGTAACCAGGTAAAAAAAATTGATTTTGAAGGAGGAAAAGGAGAAGAGAAGTGCTTGTTACTGAAGCAGATCTGCAATGGAAACTTGTTAGTGGAATACAGAGGGTCAACGTCTTCACAAAGATTTTGGATGTACAGTGGAGTCAAACTAGATCCACAGCTCATCCAATCCTTGCTACCTGAAAGCAAAGCACACAATCCTGCACGAAACCTCATGAGATCTGGATATATATATGAAAAAGAGGCAAGAATTGCATGCAAATAAACTTATTAAACATGTATAATCTAGATCTTCTAACATATATGCTATGAGATATAATAAATACAAGTAACCTTACTTGACCAACTATACTCCTATTGATTCAGTTGAATCTTCCAAGCCAGACAGGGTTATGATACTAAAATTGAGAGAAAAGTCGGCAACATCAATGGCCGTAAGACAATGCTTAATCCACACATATGAGAGCATTACACCATTTGTCCTCCAAAGCTTCTTTATTTCAACAATCAAAAGATTACAACAGTATTACAATAGAAAGCACTTCAATCCAACTCTAACTAGCTTGGAAGAGGTAGCCTGAGCTTTATTTATACAAAAAAGGAGATCCAGCCCGGGGGGTGCAAATCCCAAGGAGATAGACCACATCAGCTGATGGAGAGTCCATCAATGCCTGATTTGTTTCTAACTGAGCTAGATCTTAGTCTCACTGAGTGCAAATGTCAATCGGGGGGCTGATCTAACTAACACCTCAACCTATTGATTGAAGCATCCACCAAAACTCATCTAGATGAGCCAAAACGTGTGGAGGAGAGAGGGAGGGAGAAATTCCCCATAAAGGATGCTGAAGATCAACTCTGGATCTATCCAGATCACCTCCATCAGTCAAAGATTTGTTAGATCCAGTCAATATGGTTCAGATATGACTGATTTCAATCAAATCGGCTGAGAATCCACTAATCTATGATTTTGGATTTGCTCCATTATTCATCAATTTATTAATTAAAATAATCAATAAATGATTTTTTGGGGCTTTCTAACCTGAGTGATGGAAAATCACTCAAAACTAGGAAAAAGTGGGTCCATGGGTTTACATGGTGCTCTTAGCTTTAAAATGAGCATCTACATGATTGAAAATGATTATTTGGCCCACTTTTATTACAAAATCAATTTTTCCAATTAAACTATTAAAAAATAGCCTAAGTTTTGGAAAAATTAAATTTTAATAAAAAAACACTGAAAAAATCAAAAATTTAAAAAAGTTGAAAAACCCCTAGGGGGACTTAGACATGTTCATATGACTCAACCATGATGTCTATCATGTTTATACATTGACACATAGACTCTAATAACCTCAATAGGCCTAAATGCCAAGCCAACCACCCCAACTTTGTAGGTATGGAGTGAAAAACTCAGAAATTATCAGTTGTTTATTCAACAACCAATAATAACCAAGGAAAAAAACACCCTAGGATGATCGGATTGACAAATAAAGTCTAAGAGATCGACTCTTTTACAGACACTATCATGCTAGAACATTTATTACAATTCCCCCATGGGGTGTGAACATGTGATATAGTACAACAAGCACTTCCTAGAAGTACTTCCAATGGTCTTCTGAAGTCCGAACAAGTTATCCTTGTCCAGTTCACCAGGCTCACTTGATAAAAAACCACTAAGTACAACTTAGGTGGTAACAAAGAGTCATCAAAGAAGAAAAGGAAAATGTCCAAACCCAATATTACTTAGGCTCTGACAACAGATGATATTGATCAAATTGTTTGGGAAGTAAATAATGTCAATGAGGAAGCAATGGAGAATGTGGCTATGAAGAAAGAAATTGAAGATCTTACTACACAACAAGAATAAATCCTATTGAAAATGGAAGAAAAGTTTGTGACAATGAAGAAATTGATACTGATGATGAAAGTGGGAGAAGGAAAAAATGACATGGAAACACACTCAGACACACATTTGCATAGTACACAGACACATCTTGTTGCGCATATGAAGGAAACAATAGAGTCACATTAAACACTAAAAATTTCAACTGCGTCCCTGGTGCTTCCTACTCTAGATATGTAGGGGTCATTAAGCCATGTAGAAATGATATTATGCACTTACCTATGGATGATATGCATGCACTACATACATCCATTGCATAGGAAATTAGATGGAGACATGAATCTATTACAACCGACTAGTACAAAAGCGAAGGTGAGAAGGAAATTTTACAGTGTTATATTTTTATCATTTAATCAATATGATCTATGATCTTATCTAAGAGAATAACTTGCACAACAATAATCACAAGAGACAAGATACAAAAAGAGTTTTCCTCGGGGAAACCATAAAGGAGAAAACCCCACAACTTCCTCAGAGATAGAATGAGAACCAATGGAAAAAGTAAAACCCAAAAACACAAAGATGATCTTCTATAGTTGTTCTCTCACTCACTTGTGCGAGCCCCTCTTCTCTCACTCATGTGCTAAATTTGAGTGAGTGTGTGTTTCAAATAGAGAGTCTCACTCTCTATTTATACTATTTTTCCACTTGAAAATTACTTACGAGTGCCGACCTCACTAGTAGAGTCTAATAACCATAATACCCCTCAATTGTGAGGACTATTTCCTAGACTTACAATGGAGGTTTAACCTCTATGAATTTACATAAATTTATTATATTAATGATTATCTCGATAGGAACATTGGGGTACAATGAAATACAACATAATATATACAAGTGAATACATTCTGAAGTTGCAAATACATCAACACTCCCTCTTAACTAGGAAAGTATTCTCTTGACACAGTTCATCAACACAAGTATTCATCACAAGATCATCATCAAAGCTGGATCATCATCAAAGATGGATGATCATCATCAAAGCTGGATCATCATCAAAGATGGATGATCATCATCACTGCTCCCACTATCTCAAGAAAATGGTTCTATCTCTCAATTCTTCTCGTCATAGGAAGTTCTACAGGGACAACCCTTTTTCATGTTGGTTGTAGGCCTAGTCTCCATGTAGGTCTTCTTCTTAAGCACTTATATCATCGGCATGGTAGGACACACCTACTACCATCCAGGAAAGGCTCCAACAGTTACATCCACTGGCATGGTAGGACACACCTACTACCATCTAGGGAAAGGCCCCATCACTTACATCCACTAGCATGGTAGGACACACCTACTGCCATCCAGGGAAAGGCCCCAACACTTACATCCACTAGCATGGTAGGACACACATACTACCATCCAGGAAAATTCTCAAACACTTACATCCACTGGCATGGTAGGACACACCTACTACCATCTAGGGAAAGGCTCCAACGCTTACATCCACTGGCATGGTAGGTCACACCTACTACCATCCAGGGAAAGGCTCTACACTTACATTCGCTGGCATAGTAGGACACACCTACTACCATCTAGGGAAAGGATCTGCACTTACATTCGTTGGCATGGTAGGAAAAACCTACTACCATCCAAGGAAAGGCTCTGCACTTACATCTGCCAGCATGGTAGGACACACCTACTACCATCTGGGGAAAGGATCTGCACTTACATCCATTGGCATGGTAGGAAAAACCTACTACCATCCAAGGAAAGGCTCTGCACTTACATCTGCCAGCATGGTAGGACACACCTACTACCATCTGGGGAAAGGCTCAGTACTTACATCTAACCATGGGAGGAACCAATCCTTCTACAATGTTAGAAAGGCACAAAACTTATATCTGACCATAGGAGGAAACAATCCTACCACCATGTCAGAAAGGAATAGCACTTACATATGACCATGGGAAGAACCAATCCAACCACCATGTCAGAAAGGCACATAGACTCATCACTTCCCCTTGGAAGTAATCTTGATCTAGAGAACACCAAGCTTCTCCCTAAAGTACTCAAACATCACTCTGGCTAATGTATTGGTCAACACATCAGCTATATGTTCATCCATTGCAACATACGAGAGATTCACTGCTCCTCTCTGCACCATATCCATGATATAGTGATATTTGATCTTGATATGATTCAACTTGTCATGGAACACCGGGTTCTCTGTCAAATTCACACAACTATGGTTGTCGCAGTAAATACTGTGGAAATTCAACCTAGGTGATAAATCAATTGCACTCACAAAATTACTACTCAAACATGCAAATTTACACACAAAGGAGACTGAAATTGGAGCATAACACTAATTTGTATTGAATAAGTGTACAATAGTCAACCTTGTGAAGTGATAGGATGCTGCAATAAATAATTACATGAGAGATTTGAATGCATAAGGATGCCATTCGAAATAGTCAAAAGAAGGCTTACTAAATCTAGTCAAATCCCCCATAGGTGCATAAAGCAGTTTCCAAATCTGCCCAGGAGCTAACGAAATGGAAAAGTCAAGTAGGAAAGATAATAGGTGATGGAAAGACAAATCATACATGCTTTTATTAGGATAAAAGAATGGAGGATGATGAGGGCAAAAAACAAGTCAACTGAACCTAGTGTTACTTTCCCTTTTGCCAAAAAAACTCAGTAAAGTAGGTAATAAAGCAAAAAAAGCATGCATGCACTAGGGAGGATTTGGAATAAAGTAGATATGCTAAATATGGATTCTAGGAGGTTTCCCAAGCACTAAATAACTCAGTTTTAGCAAGTTTGACTTCTAGGACATGTGGAAGACAACTTGCATAGAGTGGAATATTGGAAACTAGGAAAATAAGACAAAAATGGATTAATTAATGTCTAAGGTAGATAACTATGGGTTGATTATTCTAATACCCTCCCTTAATCCTAAATTATGAGTAAATATCAGAAAACTATAGGGCCTAGAAACAAGGCTTAGTCGCCCTTTACATAATGCATGTCCATTTAACCAAGGAAAGAGGCAAAAACCCAGTGGGAAAATCCTCCCTTAAACATGGACAGTAAAACAAAATTTGAAAATATTGTCATCAATCATGCTTCACAGCATGATCAGCAATCCCCAGCAGTGATTTGAGATTGTTGAATGTCTTCTCACAAAAAACTTTGGTGAAGATGTTAGCTACTTGTTCTGAAGATGCATAGAAGAGTAGGTGAATGGTGCCATCATGCACAAGTTGTCTGATGTAGTGCATATGGATATCAATGTGTTTGGTTCTCTGTATCTAAACTATATCATTACATATTTGAATGGTTTTTTGATTATCACAATAGACAATAGTTGAGAACTCTGATTCGAAGTCACACTCACAAAGTAACCCCTTCAACCATAAACATTGAGTTGCTGCATTTACAACTCCTATGTACTCTGCTTCTGTAGATGAGAGTGCAATGGAACTCTGTTTCTTGCTTGACCAGCTGATTGGTCCTTTAGCAAGCATGAACACATATCCTGATGTTTAATTTTGATCTGTGTTGTCACATGCCCAATCACTGTCAGTAAACCCAATCAAATCAAGATCAGATTTAGATTTGTAGAAGATCCCATGAGTATTTGTTCCCTTAACAAAGTTAAGGATCCTTTTATCTTCTCTCCAATGGATATCATGAGGCTGATCCATGTATCTTGAAGCCACACTTACTGCATAATAAATATCAGGTCGATTGTGTGTAAGGTATAGCAAACACCCATTCAGTTGTCTATACAGTGTACTATCTACCATAGGAGAAGAACCTGCTTCTTCAAGCTTAACTCCTGAAAGGAAGGGAGTCTTGATTGGCTTGCAATATTTCATGTTGAACTTGTTCAAAAAATCCAAAGCATACTTGGACTGATGTACTTTTATTCCATGTTTGTATTGAGCAATTTCGAGACCCAAAAATTGGCTCAACAACCCCAAATCAGTCATAGAAAATGCATGGTTCATTGCATCCTTCAAGGAGGCAATTTATTTCTTTGAGCTTCCTGTAATCAGAAGGTCATCCACATACAATACAATAATCATCAAATAACCATGAATCAGCTTCAAATAAACATTTGGATAAGACTTGCATCGAACAAAACTCAATGACAGTAGAAAGCCATCAATCTTGGCATACCAAGCCCTGGGGGCTTGCTTAAGCCCATACAATGATTTCTTTAGCCTGCACACAAAATATGGATTAGTAAAAAACCCTTGAGGCTGCTTCATGTAAATATATTTAGTAATATCTCCATTCAGGAAAGCACACTTCACATCCATGTGATGTACCTCCCACTGCTTCGAAGCTATAATGGCTAAGGCTAGCCTGATGGAGTCCATCTTTGCCACTGGTGCAAATGTCTCATTGTAGTCAATACCATGTACCTGTGAGTAGACCTTGGCTACCAATATTGCCTTATATTTCAAAGGTGAATCATCAGCAACAAACTTAGTTTTGAAAACCCACTTACATTGAACTAGCTTCCTCCCTGTGGGAAGATCAACCAGCTCCCAAGTGTTGTTCTTCTGGAGTGAGCTGAATTATTATTCCATGGATGCTTGACATCTTGGATCATGTGCTGCATATTCATATGTTTCTGGGTCTGATTCAACCATCAGATAGCATTTCTCTGCAAACAAAGGGTCTTTCATGCTCAGGGCACTCTCAAACTGAGATCTAGTCCTCCTAGGATCACTAGGATTTCCAGCTAGTTCCCCAGCTGCATGAATGGTCTTTGCTTCCCATTTTGGCCTTGTAGGACTATTAGGATCTGCAATTAAATCATCATTATCAGACATATCAGAATCAGCAAAATCATTTGTCTCTTCACTTACATTCAATGGTTCTGGTGGTGAAGAAGACTCTCCAACTTCAACTGCTACTAAAGGCTCTTCTTGGAACTGAACACTCCTTTCAATGAACACTTTGTTTGTGCTCAAATTGATCAGCTTGTACCCTTTTGAATCTTTAGAGTACCCAACAAATAGACACTCTTGGCTTTGGGGCTGCAAAGCCTTCCTCTTTTCTGTTGGAATTCTAGCCCAAGTCCTTGAGACAAAAATCCTGAAATGGGTCACATCTGGCTTGTGCCCACTCCATGCTTCAAAAGGAGTCATACCATCAAGATATTCTAAATATAGGATGCACATTTTATAGCCTTGGCCCAAAACTTTGGTGGAAAAGTCTTAGCCTCCAACATACAGGTTGCCATCTCTTTCAATGATCCGTTCTTTCTCTCAGCAACACCATTTTGTTGTGGTGCGTAAGGGATTGAATGTTGCATCTGAATACCTGCATATTCACAATATTGAATGAACTCAAAATTGACATACTCACCACCATTGTTAGATATGAGGATCTTAAGTTTCCTCCCAGACTGGTTTTCAACCAAATCCTTAAAGACTTTGAAGAGGCCAAAAACTTTAGACTTATGCTTCAAGAAGTAAACCCAACAGTACCTGGAAAAGTCATGTATGAAAGTTATGCATATTTGGCCTAACTCATTGACATATGAGGGAATGGACCGTCAACATCACTATGGATCAACTCAAGAGGTGCAGAGGTTCTCTCATGACTAGCTCTCTCAAATTTATGCTCTGGGTGTTTTCCTAGGACACAACCTTGACAGACTCTCTTGGAAAACTTAATATTTGGTAACCCTATGACCATTTATTTTTCACTTAGATCAGAAAGACACTTATAGTTAAGATGGCCAAATATTTCATGCCAAAGCTTGCTTTCCTCATTAGCATGAATCAAAAGAGTAGAGGGGTTTGAGTAGGGTAGAAAATGTGAAAACCAGTATACCTTCGATGTGTGATCTACAACTCCTTTTGCAATGACTTTACCACTCAAGATCTCCATGATATCAACATCATTAGGGGAGAATATGACCTTATTTGGAGACCCTGTGTGGGTCATCTGATACACTGACAAGAGGTTAGAGGCAAGACCTGGAACATACAATACATTGCTAAACTTACCATGGTCAAGATCAATCCGTCCTTTGCCCAAACTATTAGTGAGAGAGTCATATCCCAGCACTATTGGTGGACCTTTCGACATGTCCAGAGAGGAGAATGCCTTCTTGGTCAAAACCATATTTCTTGAAGCTCCAGAGTCTATGATGAAGCTAGGTGAGCTTGATGTGCCAGCAACCAATGCATGAACTCTCTCTCTATCTTCTGAATTTGATCCTCCTTCCCTCTTCTTTGAGCTATCAAGAAGGGAGATGTTATTATTCTCCAGGAGTTGGGTCAGCATGTCAATTGATTCTTCATGCAGGAGCTTTCAAGATGAAAGCCCTTACTAGAGTATGCGCACTTGATTATTTCTCCTTTGTTCTTCTTCTTCTGGAAGTTCTTCTTGGATCCTTGGGGCTCGTCCTGAGACTTGTTCTTGTCTCTCTTCTGCTCAGGTGGCTTCTTAGATTTCTTCTTGCCTTTTGAATCCACCCTCGAATCTCTAGCAACCAAATCTTGGTCTTTGGAAGGTTTCATGGTGCCCATCATCACCAGTTTATCTTGTTCTTGTGTGAGGGATTCCATGAACTCTGCAAGCTTAGGCATCTTCCAGGCTCGAGCTATCAACTTGGTGGCATGGAAGGTCAAAACAAACACTGAATAGTCAGGGCCAAGCTTTGAGAGTATGGACAAAACTAGTTGCTCCTCCTTCTTTTCAATTCCACATTGTTTTAGCTGCAAAACAAGGGCTTTAAACTTGGAAAAGTAGAGTTGTAGGGATTCAAAGATGTTGGGACTCAAGGATATCAATTCATTCTTGATTTGATGTCCTCTCATCTCATCTATCTTACCAAAAATATCTACAATCTTCTCCCATACTTCATTTGGTGATGTCAATCCATCAAGATGGAAGAGCAGGTCTCTGGATATGCTCAGACACAAGAGACCATAAGCCTCATCCCTCTTGTTGTGCCATTTAATTTTCTTTGCAACCGCATTGGGATCTACTTCAGTTGCCATAGTCACCCTGTAGAGACCTTTCACTCTCAACAATATCTCCATGTCTGTTTTCCATTCAAAGAAATTAAATGGAGTCAAGATGATCTTCTGAGATTGATCCATAGCTCAGAAATTGTCCCTTCAATCAGCAGAATAGCTCCCAATCAAGATGTTGAACCTACAATAGTAATATGGAAGGATATAAATCAATCTACAAAGGCTCTGATACCATGTGGAAATTGAACCCAGTTGATAGATCAATTTCACTCACAAAATTACTAATCAAACATGCAAACTTACACACAAAGGAGACTAAAATTGGAGCATAACACTAATCTGTATTGAATAAGTGTACAAAATCCAACATTTTGAATTCATAGGCTTCTACAATAAATAATTACATGAGATATTTGAATGCATAAGGATGCTATTTGAAATAGTCAAAAGCAGGCTTATTAAATCTAGTCAAATACCCCATAGGTGCATAAAGCAGTTTCCAAATCTGCCTAGGAGCTCACGAATTGGAAAACTCAAGTAGGAAAGATAATAGGTGATGGAAAGACAACTCATACATGTTTTTATTAGGAGAAAAGAATGGAGGATGATGAGGGAAAAAAACAAGTCAACTACACCTAGTCTTACTTTCCCTTTTGCCATAAAACTCAGTAAAGCATGCAATAAAGCAGAAAAAGTAGACATGTGCTAGGGAGGATCTGGAATAAAGAAGATATGCTAAATATGGATTCCAAGAGGTTTCCCAAGTGCTCCATGACTCATTTTTAGCAAGTTCAACTTCTAGGACATGTGGAAGATAACTTGCATAGAGTGGAATATTGGAAACTAGGAAAATAAGACAAAAATGGATTAATTAATTTCTAAGGTAGCTAACTATGGGTTGATTATTCTAACATATACAAGTAGCATCCAACTAAAGATCAAACAAAGCAGATAGTAGCTTCCTTAGCCATACTACCTCACAACTAGTTGAACAAGATGCGGCATACTCTACTTCGGCTGTACTCAGTGCCATGCAGAACTGCTTCCTGCTAAACCAAGAGATCACACCCAATCCCATACTAAAGTAGCACCCCAAAGTTCTCTTCCTATCAATTTCACTTCCTGCCCAGTCTGAATACACATAACCTTCCAGGTTAATATTTTGATTTGCCTCATACTTTATCCCATAATCAACTGTACCCTTCAGGTACCTCAGAATATGCTTTGCAGCAATCAGGTGAACATGTCTCAGATCCATGAGGAACTGGCTCAATGTGTTCACAGCAAAGTAAATATCTAGTATTGTATTCATTAGGTAAATCAAGGACCCAATCATCTTACGATACATCGTAGCATCAACTGAATCTAATGAAGCATCACTCAATAGCTTTAGGTTCGATGCCATAGGTGTGGTCATGGCCTTGCAGTCCATCATACCGAACCTCTTCAGGATCTCTACTACATACTTTCCTTGTTCCAAGGAGATTCCATCCACATTCTACCACACCTCCATGCCTAGAAAGTAATGCATCATACCCAAATCTTTCATCTCAAACTCGGCAGCAAGCTTCCTCTTCGTGTCAGCAATCAACCCATCCTCACCTATTACAAATAGGTCATCTACATACAATAGGAGTATCATTGGATTCCCTTCCTCAACTTTGTAGTAAAGTTTGGAATCTGCTTTACTCTTGGTAAATCCCAAGCTAGTCGAGAAGCTGTCAATCCTGCCATACCATGTTTTGGGTTCCTGTTTCAAACCGTACAGGGCCTTCTTCAATTTGCACACATGAGTCTCCCTATCATGTGTCTTGAATCCGAGTGGCTTCACCACGTTAGTTTTTCAACATTCAAGCTAGCATTATGTTAGGATCTTTAACTGAGAGAACAACAAGTACAACAATCAAACACAAGAGACAATGAACACAGTGTTTTTCCTTGGGGAAACCATAAATGGAGAAAACCCCACAACTTCCTCAGAGATAGAATCAACACAAAAGTTAAAACCCCAAAACAGTAAGATGATCTCTCAACAGCAGTAACCTTCTTCTTGTCTAGCCTCAGTGTCTTCACCTTCCTCAACTATGCGCTACACTTGAGTGTGTTTGTGATGTGTACTAAATAGAGAGTCCAACTCTCTATTTATACTAATCTCGGCATGACTAAAACCCTACTAGGGCCGACCTCTCTAGGAGATTCTAATAACGCTAGTGCCCCGGAACTACGGGAACTTTAACCCTTAGACAATAGGAGGGTTACCCACAATGACTTGACATGACTTGTTTACATTATAGATCTTCCCGATTGGAACATCGGGGCATGACATGACATGATAACATACCAGAATAAACAATGGGTTACAATAGATAAGAAATACAAGTGAATACATTCTAAAGTTACAATTACATTAACATTCCCTCTTAACTAGGAAGGTATTCTCTCGACACAATTTTCATCACTGGTCTTCATCTTTGGATCTTCTTGTCATCTGCATCTCCAAGTCATCTTCATCTTCAATTCATCTTTATCTTCATGCCATCTTCATTTCTGGATCTGGATCATCATCACTGGACATCATCATTGGATCTGGATCATCACCCGATCTAAATCATCACTGGACATCATCACTGGATTTGGATCATCACTCGATCTGGATCATCACTATTGGATATCTATCATCACTCTATCTGGATCATCACTGCTGGATCTGGATCATCACTCGATCTGGATCATCACTGGTGGATCTGGATCATCACTCGATCTAGATCTCTTGGAGTCATCATAACTGAATCTGGATCATGGCTCAATCTGGATCTCCTCTAGTCATAATCATATGTGCTATCTCATGATTCTTCTCATCACAGGAAGTTCTATAGAGCCAGCCTTCTTTCATGCTGGTTGTAGGCCTAGCCATCATGTAGGTCTTCTTCAGTGCTTATATCTAACCTACTCATCAGAATGGCCTTCCCAGCACTTACATCTGACCTACTCATCAGAAAGGCACGCCCAACACTCAAATCTGATCATGTAGGAGCCTACAATCACATCAGAAAGGCCCAGCACTCACATTCACCAGCATGATAGGACATCACTATCATCTGTGAAAAGGCTTCAGCACTTACATTTGACCTGCTAGGAACCAAATCCTACACCCTCGTCAAAAAGGCATGCACTCACATCTAACCTGGTAGGAACCAAATACTACACCCTCACCTGAATGGCCCCCAATCCCAGACTGAGCTACCTGGTAACGGACCAGGTACCTCCATTCTCCTGGAGAATGGCAGTTTCCCTTATATCTGACAGTTTCCCTTATATCTAACCTGGTAGGAACCAAATCCTACACCCTCGCCAGAATGGCCTGCACTCACATCTGACCTGGTAGGAACCAAATCCTACACCCTTGCTAGAATGCCCCCCAGTCCTAGACTAAGCTACCTGGTAACGGACCAGGTGCCTCCACTCTCCCAGATAGTGGTATTTTCCCTTACATCTAACCTACTCATTAGAATTTCCAGCACTCATATCTAAAATGGGAGGAACCTAATCCTTTAGCCATGACAGAATCTCTCAACCCTTACATTTGACCTGCTCTTCATAATGGCTCTCTCAGTCCCAGACTGAGTGTTCTTGGTAACTGAACAGGTACCTCCATTCCTATAATGGCATTCAGCACTCATATCTAACATGGAAGGAACCAAATCCTCTCACCATGACAGAATGGCTCAGCCCTTACATCTGACCTGCTCGTCAGAATGGATTTCGGACTCATCACTTCCCCTTGGAAGGGACCACGATTTGGAGAACACCAATCTTATCCCTAAAGTACTCAAAACTCACTCTGTCTAATGGCTTCGTCAACACATCATCTATCTGATCATCCGTCGTAACATACTGGAGCTTCACTGCTCCGTTCTGCACCATATCCCTGATATAGTGATACTTGATCTCGATATGCTTCGACTTGTCATGGAACACTGAATTCTATGACAACTTCACACAACTCTGGTTGTCACAATGTATACAAGTAGCATCCATCTAGAGATCAAATAAATTAGACAGTAGCTTCCTCCGCCATACTACCTCACAACTAGCTAAACAAGTTGCGACATACTCTGCTTCAGCTGTACTTAGTGCCACATAGGAATACTTCCTGCTAAACTAGGAGATCACACCTGATCCCATACTGAAGCAACACCCTAAAGTGCTCTTCCTATCAATGGCACTTCCTACCCAATCTGAATCAACATAACCCTCCAAGTTAATATTCTAATTCACATCGTACTTGAGCCCATAATCAACTGTACCCCTCAGGTACCTCAGAATATGCTTTGCAGCAATCAAGTGAACATTTCTCGGATCTGTCAAGAATTGGCTCAAGGCGTTCACAGCAAAGCAAATTTCTGGTCTCGTGTTCATCAGGTACATCAAGGACCCAATCATCTAACGATACATCATAGCATCAACGGACTCTGATGAAGCATTGCTCAATAGCTTCAGGTTCAATGCCATAGGTGTGGCCATGGCTTTGCAGTCCATCATCCCAAACCTCTTTAGGATCTCTACTACATACTTCCCGTGTCCAAGGAAGATTCCATCTGCACTCTGCCACACCTCCATGCCTAGAAAATAATGCATCATACCCAAGTCCTTCATTTCGAACTCGGTAGCAATATTTCTCTTTGTATCATCAATCAATCCATCCATACCTATCACAAATACATCATCTACATACAGTAGAAGCAACACTGGGTTTCCATATTCAACCTTGTAGTAAAGGTTGGAATCTGCTTTACTCTTGGTAAAGCCCAAACTGGATAGAAAGTTGTCAATTTTGTTGTACCATGTCCTGGGTGCCTATTTCAAACTGTACAGGGCTTTCTTCAATCTACACACATGAGACTCCCTGTCATGTGTCTCAAAACTGAGTGGTTGTTCTACATACACTTCCTCTTCCACTACACCATTCAAGAAACTAGTCTTGACATCCATCTAGTGTATCTTCCATTTCATCACTGCAGCCAGAGCAAGTACTGATCTGATGGAAGTGTATATAGCTATAGGTGAAAAGGTTTCTTCATAATCTATTCCTTCTTTCTAAGAGAAGCCCCGAGCCACAAATATTGCCTTATATTTTTCAATGCTATTGTCTACAGCATGTTTGATCTTGTAGATCCATTTGGAATTTACAACTGACTTCCTATTTGGTCTTGGGACAACATCCCAAACATCATTCTTCATGATCGGTTGGTATTATTCAATCATAGCATCCTTCCATTTTTTCCGTTATGTCGCTTCTTCATAATAGGAAGGTTCTTTATCAATGAAATCACATAGTAATGCTACATACCCGGAGCAGGATCTGGTCCTCTTTCTTTCTCTGTGATTTTCTGCTAGAGCCCCATATCTTTCCGCACCTTGGATAAGTTCTCGTACCCAAGCAGGTTTCCTCTTATGAGGATTCTTCTCCAGAGGTGGATCTACAGGTCTTTGTGGTTCTTCAAATTCTCGATCTTCTTCTTGAGTTTCTTCGTTCATGGTTGTATCATGAATTCTGGGTGCTTCTGCTTCTTCACGTCTCTTTCTGGATTTGTTGTAAGCTGTGTCTTCATCCAATGTCACATCCCTGCTGATGTCAATCTTCTTGTATCCTGGAAAATATATTCTGTAAGCTTTCGAGATTTTAGAGTATCCCACAAATATACCCTTCTTTCCTGAAGGATCTAATTTTGTTCTCTTCTCTTTTGGAATTTGTATGTACACAGGACAACTAAATATTCTGAGATGGCTGACTTCTAGTTTCTTGCCGGATAATACTTCTTTAGGAGTCTTGTTCTCGAGTACTCTATGTGGAGTACGGTTCTGTACATACACCACTGTTCTGGAATTTTCTACCCAAAGATGCATAGGAAGGTCTTGATCATGAAGCATTGCTCTTGCAGCTTCCATGATACTTCTATTCTTCCTCTCTGCAATCCCATTTTTTTGTGGATTATAAGGAGTGGACGTCTCCCTCTTAATCTCTGATTCTTTGCATAGCTCTTTGAATTCATTTGAAGTGAATTCTCTGCCATTATTTGATCGAAGGGTCTTGATCTTATTTTCAGTGTGGTTCTCGATCAAGGCTTTGAATTCCTTGAATTTGCTGAATACTTCGTCTTTGTTCTTCATGAAGTAAACCCATGTCTTCCTAGAAAATTCATCAATAAAAGAAACATAATATGCATACCCGCTTAGTGAGTTTGATGACATAGGACCGCATACATCGGAGTGGATGATTTCCAAGATTCCTTTTGCTTTGCTTTCACTGCTTGGAAATTTCTTCTTTGTATTCTTTCCTTTTGCACATCCTTTATAGACCCCATCATGTTTTGCTTGGATTTCTGGAAGACCTTCAACAGCTTTGCTTACAAGTGGTAGTGCTCTGTAATGCACATGTGCAAGCCTTCTATGCCAAAGTTCACTTGGCTCTATTGTTTCATGGACCAAGGCTTGTTCTGTATGGCCCTTTAATTTCTACAATCCTCCTTCTTGTTCTCCAATCACCACCGCATCCTCAATAGTCTTTCCTTTTGTCCACATGATGACTTGAACATCTATGAATGCAACCTGCATTCCTTTTGCATCTAATGTCGATATGGAGAGGATTTTCTTCTTGATTCCTAGCACAAACAATACTTCCTTCATTGTCAGAGACTTTCTAGAGTCTAGCTTATAGGAATATTCCCCACTACCTTTTATTGGATATTGGTAGTCATCTCCTAGCTTCACCTTGTGAGGTGATTCATGTTCTGACAGTCTCACAAAGGATTCCTTGAATCTTGTCATATTTTTGGAAGCCCCACTATATATGAGCCAATCATTTCTTCCATGAGTAATGTTTCCTATGAGAGTGAAAATCAAAACATATTCATCCTCGCTTGAATAATCTTCACTTTCATATCTAGTTCTTTTCTTGGATGGTTCATCATCCTCTACAGCATGAGCATGATGTCTTCTTTTGAGGCTCCTTTTTGTTAGTTTTTGTTTCTTAGGATAATTTCTTGCATAATGTCCTGCTTCATCACATGTATAACATATGATCCTAGACAAATATTTTTTAGTGTTATCTTTGTGAGAGTGTTTACCTCTAGAGTGATGAGATCTTCCTTCGGTTGACTTGGAGTGTACTGTGAGAGCTTGATCTTCACTTCCCATCTTTTCTTCTCGAGCTGATATCTGAGCTTCTTCTTGAGAGAAATCTTCCCATAGTCTGTTGAACTTGACTAACTTCTTTCTAGTACAGATCCCTTGGATGAAAGAATCCCATGACCTAGGAAGCCCATTCAAGGTAGTCATCACAATCTCTACATTTCCCACTTCTTCATCTACTGCTTCTAGTTTTTCCTTGATCTAAGAACTCTTGTGAAGTAAGACTGGATTGTTTCTGTATTTTGAATCTTCACATTCTTTAGTTGGTTTCTCAGAGTCATCTTTCGGTTTATGTTCTTCCCTTCAAACAATCTGGTTAGGGCATCAAACATAGATTTAGGTGTCTTTAGGGAGGACACCTGTGGTATGCGATGATCCTTGATATAATCAGCAATGATTCCCTTTGCCATAACCAACATATTCTTATGCAAGGCCTTAGCCTCATCTCCCTCTGGAACTGGAACCTCCTCATGGATGTAGGAGTTTAACTCATTCTCTTCTAGGACCAGGAAGATCCTATACTTCCAGGCTCGAAAGTTATTAGCTCCCTCAAGCTTTTCATCAAGCTTGGTATGATGAGACATATTAACTGAGAACCTCAAATGGAAATACAAAATATTTTAGATATTACCAGGTCAAGATTTCATATCTGAATTTTGAGCTGAAATCCTGCAGAGTTGGTTCAGGAGAAAATTAGGGTTTTTCTTTTCCGGAGTTCTGTCCAACCAAATGCTTTGAAATTGATCCCTAACTTCAATTTTGGGGAGGAGATCAGTCTAGGCCTGGGATTACTAAAAAATTCCTCTTCTGTGAAAAGCCCTAATTTTCGACAGTAGTGTCGAGTCCAAAACTGGAAAACTTCAGAATTGGATTCTGATTCAACAGAAAGATGTGCCCTAAGGAGGAGAATTATTCCACCTTACTTTTGCTCAAAATATGTGGAGAGAGATCCACAAAGTAGGAATCCCTAGTTCCCATAGCTGCACAATGTCTTCTTCTCAGGTTAGCTCTGATACCATGTTAGTTTTTCAACATTCAAGCTAGCATTATGTTAGGATCTTTGATTGAGAGAACAACAATTACAACAATCAAACACAAGAGACATAGTGTTTTTCCTCGGGGAAACCATAAATGGAGAAAACCACACAACTTCCTCAGAGATAGAATCAGCACAAAAGGTAAAACCCCAAAACAGTAAGATGATCTCCCGACAGCAGTAACCTTCTTCTTGTCTAGCCCCAGTGTCTTCTCCTTCCTCAACTATGCGCTACACTTGAGTTTGTTTATGATGTGTACGAAATAGAGATTCCAGCTCTCTATTTATACTAATCCCGACATGACTAAAACCCTACTAGGGCCGACCTCTTTAGGAGAGTCTAATAACACTAGTGCCTCGGAACTGCGGGGACTTTAACCCTTAGACAATAGGAGGGTTACCCACAATGACTTGACATGACTTGTTTACATTATAGATCTTCCTGATCGGAACATCGGGGCATGACATGACATGATAACATCCTGAAATAAACATCAGGTTACAATAGATAAGAAATACAAGTGAATACATTCTAAAGTTACAATTACATTAACACACCACATACACTTCATCTTCCACTACAACATTCAAGAACGCAGTATTGACATCCATCTAGTGTATCTTCCATTTCGTCACAGCAACTAGAGCAAGTATTGATCTGATGGAAGTGTATCTAGCTATAGGTGAAAAATTTTCTTCATAGTCTATCCCTTCCTTCTGGGAGAAGCCACGTGCCATGAATCTTTCTTTATATTTCTCTATGTTTCCATCTGCAGCATGCTTGATCTTGTAGATCCATTTGGAATTCACAACATACTCCCCCTCTGGTCTTGGGACCACATCCCATACATCATTCTTCATGATCAACTGGTACTCCTTGATCATAGCATCCTTCCATTATTTCTTTTTTGCCGCCTCTTCATAGTTGGAAGGTTCTTTATCAATGATGTCACACAATAGGACTACATAACCGGAGTAGGACCTAGTTCTTTTCCTTTCTCTGTGCACTTATTCTGGATCCCCATATCTCTATGCACCTTGGATAGCCTCTCGTACCCATGCAAGATTCCTTTTGTAAGGATTCTTCTCTTGGGGTGGATCTACGGGTTCCTGAGGTTCTTCCATTTCTTGATGTTCTTCTAGAGTTGCTTCGTTCATAGTTGTATCTTAGATCCTGGGTACTTCTATTTCTTCAAGTTCTGTAATAGGTCTTTTCTAGCTTTGTTGTAAGCTAAGTATTCATCAAATTTCACATCCCTATTGATGTCAATCTTCTTGAATCCTAGGTATATATTCTATAATCCTTTGAGCTTTCACTATATCCCACAAATATACCCTTCTTTCCTGAAGGATCTAACTTTGTCCTCTTTTCTTTTGGAATGTGTATGTACACTTGACAACCAAATATTCTGAAATGACTAACTTTTTGTTTCTTGCATGAGAAGACTTATTCAGGTGTCTTGTTCTCAAGTACTCTATGTGGAGTATGGTTATGTACATACATAGTTGTCCTGGCAGCTTCTGCCCATAGATGCATGGGAAGACCTTGATCATGAAGCATTGCCTTTGCTGCTTCCATAATCGCTCTATTCTTACTTTTTACAACCCCATTCTATTGTGGATTATATGGAGTGGTCAACTCCCTCTTAATCCTTGAATATCTTGAATTCATGTGATGTGAATTCTCCACCATTGTCTAATCGAAAGGTCTTGATTTTATTATCTGTGTGGTTCTCGATCAAGGCTTTGAATTCCTTGAATTTACTAAATACTTCATCCTTTCTTTTCAAGAAATATATCCATGTCTTCCTAAAAAAAGTTTCAATTAAAGAAACATAATATACATACCCACTTAATAAACTAGATGACATCGAATCACATACATCGAAGTGGATGATTTCCAAGATTCTTGTTTCCTTGCTCTCACTTCTTGGAAATGTCTTCTTTGTGTTTTTTCCTTTCGCACATCCTTTGCAAATACCTTCATGTTTTTCCTGTATTTATGGAATACCTTCAAAAACTTTGCTTGCAAGTGGTAGTGCCCTATAGTGCACATGTGCAAGCCTTTGTGCCAAAGTTCACTTGGCTCTAGTGAGTCATGGACCAAATCTTGTTCTGGTTGGCCCTTTAATTTGTATAATCCTCCCTCTCGCTCTCCAATTACTACTGCATCATCTATATTCTTTCCCTTTGGTGACATAAGGAATTGACCATCTACAAATGCAACCCTAATTCCTTTTGCATCTAATGCAAAGATGGAGAGAAGGTTCTTCTTTAGTCCTGGTACAAACAAGACATCCTTCATCTTCATAGACTTTCTAGAGTCTAGTTTATAGGAGGATTCACCACTACCTTTTATGGGATACTGGTAGTCATCCCCAAGTTTCACTTTGTGGGGTGACTCATGTTTGGATATTTTCACAAAGGATTCTTTGAATCCTATCATATGCTTTGAAGCCCCACTATCTATGAGCCAATCATTGCTTCCATGTGTGGCAATTCCTGTGAGGGCAGAAATCAAAACATATTCTTCATCACTTGAAGAGTCTTCACTTTCTTCTTTGACTCTCGTTTTGGGAGGTTCATCATCTTCTGTAGTGTGAGCATGATGTCTTCTTTTGTTTCCCTTGTTCTTGTGAGAGCCACCTTTGTTTCTAGGAAAATCTCTGGTAAAGTGTCCTCTCTCGCCACATGTATAGCATCTTATTTTAGATAGATATCTGCTATATATTTTAGGATTATCTTTCTAATTTTGGTGAGAATTCTTAACTGTGGGATGATGATAGTCCCTTATTCTTTTATTGGTGTGTGCTATGAGAGCTTGATCTTCATTTCCCATCTTTTCTTCTTGAGCTACTATCGGAGCTTATTCTTGTGAGAATTCCTCCCAAAGCCTACTGAAAGTGATTAGCTTTCTTCTGGAACAAATCCCTTGAATGAAGGAGTCCCATGACCTAGGGATACCATTCAAGGTGGTCATCACAATTTCTACATTCTCTACTTCTTCATCCACTACTTCAATTTGTTCTTTAATTTGAAAGACCCTTGTAAAGTATGACTGTATGGTTTCTACATTCTGGATCTTCACATTCTTCAATTGATTTCTCAAAGTCATCTTCTTATTTATGTTCTTCCCTTCAAATAGCTTGGTCAAGGAATCAAACATCTCTTTAGGTGTCTTTAGGGAAGACACCTGTGGTATAAGGTGATTCGTGATTGAATCAACAATAATCCTCTTGGTCTTGACCAAGTTCTTCTTGTATAAGGTCTTAGCCTCATCTCCCTCTGGAACTGGAACCTCTCCACTTATGTAGGTGTCCAATTCATTTTCTTCAAGAACTTCCATGCTCAGAAGTTTTCAGCTCCTTCAATATTTTCATCAAGCTAGGTGTGATGAGACATATTAATTGAGAACCTCAAATGGAAATACAAAATATTTAGATGTTACCAATTTGAGATGCCGAAACTGGATCTGGAGATGATCTTCTGTAATGCTAGTTTTCTGGTTAAGTAGAAAATTAGGGTTTGACTTTCCCAAAGTTATACCCAACCAAAAAATTCAATCTTGGTCTCTAAACTTCAATTTTGAGGAGGAGAGAAATATTATGTTGGGATCACTCAAAAATTCCACTTCTGTGAAAAGCCCTAATTTCTTGCTGTAGTGGTAGGTCAAAAAACTGAAATTGCTCAAAATCAGATTTTGCTTCGACAGAGAGATGCACCCTTCAATGGAGAGTTAACCTAGCCTCCTTTTTCTGATGATATGTGGAGAGAGACCCAAAAAGTAGGAATCCCTAGCTTTTGCAGCTGCATAATATCTTCTTCTTAGGTTAGCTCTGATACCATGTTAGATTTTTATCATTTAATCAATATGTTCTAGGATCTTATATGAGAGAATAACGTGCATAGCAATAATCAAAAGAGAAATAATCACAAGAGAAAAGAGACACAAAGATTTTTCCTCAGCGAAACCATAAAAGAGAAAACCCCACAACTTCCTCAGAGATAGAATGAGCACCAATGGAAAAAGTAAAACCCAAAAACACAAAGATGGTCTCTAACAGTTTTTCTCTCTATCACTTGTGCGAGCTCCTCTTCTCTCACTCATGTTCTATAGTTGAGTGAGTGTGTGTTTCAAATAAAGAGTCTCACTCTCTAGTTATACTAGTTTTCCACTTGACAATTACTTACGAGGGCCGACCTCACTAGGAGAGTCTAATAACCCTAGTACCCCTCAAGTGTGGGGACTATTTCCCCAACTTACAATGCAGGGTTAACCTTTATGACTTTACATGAATTTATTATATTAATGATTCTCCCAATAGGAACATTAGTGTACAATGAAATACAACATAAGATATATAAGTGAATACATTTTGAAGTTACAAATACATCAGCATACATGATGAATGTTTAAGGAAGAAAATAGAAAAAGAGAATAATGCACAAAATACACCAGAGTTGGAAAACAAAGTAGAAGAAGCAACCACAAAAGGTGATCAACTAAAATAGTAGATGGATAAATTACAACAAAAAAACTCAAAAATACAAAAGGCAATAGAAGAAGTATACAGTCTGCATCCAAAAGTTGAAATAGATGAAGACACTCCTCCAGAAGAAAAAGTATTGAAGATACATGATTCCTTCTAAGGCTCGCGTGCTAAAATTGAGGAAACTTCATCAAAGCAACAACCAGGAACACCTCCAAAGGTAGAGTAGATCAAGAAAACAGACAAGAAAGGGTAAATTTTGTGATTGGAAATATTAAGACTCTGGAACTAAGATGTGAAAGGTTACATGAAGAAAGTGGCCAACTATGGGGAAGGTTGGTTGCATACGAGCAACTGAAGGAAGCATACCAAATATTTTAAGGTATACAAGAATCAGAACAAAAGATTCATGACAACTTGACTAGTCTACCAACTACGTAAAATATGAACAAAATGGGAGAATACATGAAACAACAACTAGGAGTAAGAAAGATCCAGTATGACCAACATAAGATTACTAATATGATATAACCATTAGAAGAAGACACCATTCGTATCATAAAACAAATTGCACAAACACAAGGGGAAGTCAAGGAATCCATCAATAAATGTATAGAAAACCTCAAGTTTCCCCCCTATGAGCAAGTGGAAGTTCATATTTTGGATGAAGAAGGAGAAATGAAGGAAAAAAGTTGCAACTACATAGGCATATATGCAAAAGTTTGTAGCAACAATACAACCAAAAGTGATAGCATATAATATTGTGCCTTGATATAGGATATTGTGTGACATAAAGGTAAGGGGAGAAATTGCATTTTTGTGTGCAATACATCCCCTTTCCATTGATTTCAAAGGGGGAGATAACTGTAGAGATATGAATGATAGGGGGAGTACAAGTCTTTAATATAGGATCTCATTTTTCAGGGGGAGCTCAGATTTATTTAGTGTTGGCATCAATGACAAAGGGGAGATTGTTAGATTAAAGTTGGCATTGATGTCAAAATGTTGTGTTTCCCCATGAGGTTGTCATTGATATATGTTGGGTTGTAAATATTCCATTAATGTTAGTCTTCCTTGCATGATAAAGTTTTGAGTTGAGCCAAAAATCCATCCAACATTCATATAAATAAAGGAGATGATTATTCTAACTAGGTATCCATCCAAGTAAGTATGGAAACCTGAAAAGTGTAAAGATGAATATTCATGGGTTTAGAGGATGAGGATGTTGTGTGCACAAATTCCATTGTGCAATTCTAAATGAGAAACAAATGCACATATGTGATTGTGAAGAAGATATGCAGTTGTAGTAGAACATTAAGCACACCAATAGTTCAGTTGAAGTAGAGGAGTATGCGCTGAAATTGTAGATTGAGGTAGTCATATATTGTAGATAATGGAAATTACATATTGTGGAAGTTTCTATTCGTAGATCGTGAAATTCGTAGTTCATGGAATTCATAGTTTTGTATCTACATCTTTTTTAGAGTGGCATGAAGGGGAAAGGAAAAAGAGTTGGAGATCCCTTTTAGTTGGTACTGAACAACAAGGGTGGTAGTATGGGGCAATGAAAAGATATTTTAGTCTCCTCTCAGGCTAGTGGCTAAAAAAAACAAGTAGTTTCTTGTGCAAAACATTGAGGTCCTCAGGTCGGTGCCTAAATACAACAAGTTGGTGCTTGCGTAGAGGATTGGAGTCCTTATAAGTTGGTTCTTATAGTCAACAAGTTGATGCTTATTTGTGGGATTGGTGTCCCAATTAGATTCGTGTCTGAGTGAGTTAGTGCTAACATATTGGATATGTAAGACACACCAACACACTGAGAAACACATCATAATATAATGCTTGTAAACTTTATTATATCTAATTTAGTATTTAATACATTGGACGGCCACAATTGGGGTTTGCATCATCTTTAAATGGTTCAAGAGCACCAACTCTTATTCCAAGGACCATCTTGGTTATTTCTAACATCCAACAAAGAAAAGAGGTTGCAAGACACAACTTTCAATTTCTATTAACAACTTGTCATTTACTCTATCATATCAATCAACCAATCACCTATTTCATCGTCTTTGTCTTGTCATCAATCTAATCTTCTCTGTCATGTCATCAATCTGATCTTCTTTCTCATTATCATCATATCTATCATGTTATAATCATTGACCTCTGCTCATTTCTGCCAAACAACATGTCATTTCCTTGTCAACTTATTGTGTCATCATGTTAATCTAAACTTGTCAAATCCTGCTCATGTCAACCATGTCAATCTGATGTTGTCAAGTTTTCCTCATATATTATTTATGTCAACCGTTGTCAACAATTTACCATGTCAATATGACCTTGTCAATTTCTATTCACATAATGTTCATACCAACAGTCTGCTCATATAAATCTCGTAGTCATCATATCTAGCTGCTGCAACATTTAACTTTTGTCATCAACTCAATGTCAGTTTGAGACTTCAGTATACACCTAGAATCTGAGAGAATATCAATCTTCTTTAATTATGTAAAAGTCCTTAAAAAAAAATCATCTAACACACCAAAAAATATCTTCATAAAGATTGTGACTATATCTTTCTTTGACACCCAACTTTCTTCATTCCGTAGACCTAAAAGAGTTAGAAAAGGTTTGTTTCGCTAGTTACATCAGTCCTTCATTCATTGACCTGAATTTGAACTCATTACTCCTACTCGACTTGTATAATGATTTTCCAAAATGCATGCATCACATCATGCTCTCGTTAACGTTTCACAACCAAGAATTTGTTGTTGTTCAGTCATCGCAATAACTCTGTAATATCAAGCCCAAATTTAAAGGATGAATACTCTTGCAACTGCCTAAGTGAGCTATACATGCCCAAAACTCAAAGCTCCGGCAAATCACATATTCTCTTATCTTTATTACCTGAATTCAAAGAAAAATAAAAACATCAAAAACTTCAGAACAATACTATGAATGCCATAGAGGATTCTCTTCTTCTAAAACTGACATCTTCTGCAATCTAAGTCTCCGAAAAACAAACAAAAAATAGACTTCAACTCATGTCATTCCTCATCTCTGTGGCTGCTTTAGTCGATCAGTGAAACCCACGAAATTCATAGCTACACCATCGACATCTCAGAGCTATATTAACCTACGTTTTTCCACAGTGGATTGCTGCCGAAATTCAGATCCCCTTTTTCACCAGCGAATTTTTCATCCATAAATGAGGTCTTTCACTTGGTATTTATACTAATTTTTATAATATTTTTGAGTTGACCTGTCATTTTTTACAAATAATTTATTATTTTGATTTGGGTCTGACCTGTTCATATTTTTATTTGGGGCCAAATTCAACACATAAATATATTTAAGCTTTAATTCTTATTTTAAATTATGTTGAATTCATCAATAACCAAATAACCACAAGATGGGCCATGTGTCAATTTCAACAACAATTGTATCCAAGTGCCACCATATCACCATGAATGTGGGTGCTTAACCTTTCTCATTCCCTAGAACCATCTCCAAGGGTTCCATGACCCTATCAACCCATAAATGACCACATAATGGGTCATTTGGTCCTTCTTGTCAAAGTATCATGTCCTTCATGCCATTTGATAAATCTTTATCTTCCTTTGTCATTAATGATTTGCCATCGATGACAACTTATGCTCATCAATCTCCCTGTTTGTCATTGATGGAAACCCTCATTAATTACTCTTCCCCTTTGACATTAATGACAAAGGGTGAACCTCTTAGCCATCAACAACTGTGACAATTCCCAAAAACAAATTAATTTGGATGCTTGAATATTCTCCCCCTTGCATGTAGATTAGTCGCTCCCCCTGAGATGTTGTTAGTCAGTTCATTACTATCTTCAATAGGCTGCAATGTTTATTGATTGGTTGAGTTATCTTCTCCCCTTGTATGTTAAAATGTTGTGTCGAAACTTTCAGTTGAAGAAAGTTGTTTACTCTTCTTAACTTTTGTCACTAGATTATCTCTCCCTCTGTAAATCAACACTTTTATTTTGGATGCCTATGGCTGTTGCAAATCATTGATTTGTCACTGTCAAGTCTATTTGTCACAACTTGTTTTTATATAAGTAACTTAGACTTCTACTTGGCATATCTAAGATTGCTACTGTTTGAGTCACTTTTGTCATCAACTAGGTGCAATCAAGCCCAACTTGAATTAACATTCTGACTCCATCATTGTTCAACTCATTTAATCACATCCTTTGGTGTATTAGTGCATCTCAAGAACATTTCTAGGATATTCCAGAGCCATTTCAACACTCTTCTTATATCCCCATATCACACTTGACTCGGACATTTAACTCATATCCTTAGTGTGTGCAGGCAATTTGAAGTCCCTGCTATCATTTCTTTTATAGTTTGAGATCAACATCATCTGGTGCAGGGATTTTTAGACAGTTTCTTTACCTCGTCATGCATCCTTTTTCCTCCAACAGGCATTTTTCATTTCTGTTGGCTTCCTGTAGTAATTTATCAACATTTGATATGGGTCATTTGTATTAATCAAAGCGGGCATTTCTAAACATTGCAAATTAGACATTTTCTTCACCAGTGCAGGCATTTCTCCTCCTAATCTAGGAATTTTCTTCTTGATTGGATAGCATTTTTGTTTCACTTACAAGTATTTTCTCATGCCTATACTCCTTAGATTACCATACTACTACTTGAAACAATATCCCTTGCTACCCGTGGACATAATTTGTAAACTCTTGCGAGCATAATCCAACAGCTTGTAGACATTCTGTGTGGGTACACAGGCATCTCTAGTAGAAATTTCTTCAATCCTTTCACCATGGTATAATGTATACACTTCAAATTTCTCTTGTGGACATCATAAACAATAATTTAATTTCTCCATGTATGTTGAGATCCCTTGAGAGCATTTTTGAGGATGTGCGCATGTTGGAAGTCCTAGCAAATTATCATGGCCTGCGTGCATTATATTGAGGCCTACTTTTGGTATATTATTTATGTGCCATATCATAACTTTACGTTTTTTTGGGGTTCATCAATAAGGTCTAATGTTCATGCTCCAAAAGGATGCTCCTTTGGTCCACATCATGCCTCTTAAGTATACTTCAACTGCTGCCCCAAGATAGCATTCAACAACTTGTTCTAGTGCATGTCATCAGCACAAAAATTGGCTGAAATATGTCCCTGCAATCTTAGAAACAAAACACACAACCTGGAACATGAATGCCATGAGGCACTTCTTCAAATTTGCATTACTCTCTACATTGCTTACTGCATATCAACCCATTGGTACTATATTCTTGAGAATTGCTTCAAGTCATTCCTTCTCAGCTTATAAAAGATTCATAGAGACCGCATTTACCTCAAGATTTCTTTTGAATCTGTTCTTAACAATCATGTACAATCAACCTTTCCTTCTAAATCAACCTTAAGCTCTACTCTAGATGTACTCCGATTCTTATTTGCAAATGGACTTAGCTTTAAAATCAAATTTGATCACTTCACTACCTCGTTCCCTCCTTTTTTAATTTCTTGGAAAATACTGTGTTTCAACAATTAGCTCACATGTGGGGAAAATCTTTTCAAATTTCAGTTCTCGAGTTATCATATACTTTTCCTTTAATAAATGATAAATCCATCCTTAGATAGGCCCTTAAAACTGATCTCAAAAAATCTTCAAGTATGATCTCATGACTGGTTTTTCTTAAAAAAAATGTTGTAGCTGATCCATGGTATCCAAGGATAACTTTAGTCTGATAACTGTCAGTTACTCCCTCTATCATTATGTTGTTGTAGCTACGATCCTTGGACCTGTTACTATTCTTGGAGTAGCCATCATTTACATATGTGTTCACCCTCTAACTTCATGAACTCAAGGTATATCATGGTCTTTGAAAGACCTCAAACTACTTTTCGTGCACTGACCAGCTTCGTTCTTGGACACTGAAACACCTAGATTTTGAATCTTTTCTTCTTGCCTATTAGCATCATTCTCAATCAGGATTGGCTGACATATCTCCTTTCCTTTCTCTTCTCTAGGCACATTATTTTGGCTTGAACCTGTTCTTTCTTTCTCCATACTTTGTTGATCCTTTGCATGCAAACTTTTGCAATGTGCCCATATGTGTGACAGCTGTAGCATTCAATGTTTTTGTTTAATCTATTTATGCAATTCCTTGCTACATTTGTAACATTGAATACAAGTATTCATACCTCTATTTCTCGACTAAGTGGACCTACCCCAAGATATGCAATCTACATCCCTATGTCCAAATTCATTACAGGAGTAGAAATAACCATAAAATGCCTTTTCATACCTGGGAATTTTTGTAGAATCGTCCTTCTTGGCTGACCTTGATCTATAGAAACTTCCTTGTTTTGTTGAGTTTGAGTGTCTTATTTCTTTCTTTCTTCACCATACTTGAGGCTCTTTAGAATTTATGCATAACTCCTAGTCTTCTTTTCAGTCTTTTTCTCTGGGAGATTGAAGTCATCAATGATCTCTTATTTATCATAGACTAACCCAGTCTTGACATGTGGTGATCTCTAATAGCTAAGGATGTCATCTAGAGTCAATGAACTCTTTTTAAACTTCCAATTTGTAGTTGCCAACTTTTTCATTTCCTCTTTCAGAGAAATGATCTTGAGCTCTTTTGCTTGACTAATTTCATTCTATTCCAATAACTGAGCTTTGGGCTCTTGCAATTGTTCTTTAAGACTTGCACAGGTCTCATTTGTTTGTTTCAACTTAGCCACTTTATTTTTCAATCTATCAAGTTCAACTTTCAAGAAATTGACCTCTGCATCCTTTTCTTGAAGCTAACTCATGATGTTTTGCTTAGTTTCTTCAACTTGATGCTTCAGATCATGTCTCTCTTTCTCATATTTTTCTAATAGTCTATGCTACAGCTCATTCTTTTCTTTGGATTTCTTTAATTCATTAAGATCCTACAGAACCTTTCTTTCAATCTCTTATGAGTCCTTCCTTTGGTACTTCGTTCATTGAACACCATGTTTGTTCATCCATTATGTGTGTCCACGGATCTCCTTTGAGCTTGTTAGGCTAGTGCTGAAGGCTGACTTTGATACCAATTGTTAAACACACCAGCACACTAAGAGGGGCGGGTGAATCAATGTGCCCCCACTTATTCTAATTTATCTTTTCAAAAATTAACAAGTATCATCAATTACTTAATATTAAATGCATTAACATCAACAATCAATCAATTCATCATCAAATTTCAAGAGAGACACATCATAATATAATGTTTGTAAACTTTATTATATCTAATTTGGTATTTTATACATTGGACGACCACAACCGGGGTTTACATCATCTTCAATTTGCTAAAGAGAACCAACTCTTATTCCAAGTAGCAACTTTGTTATTTCTCAGGTCCAACAGAGAAAAGGGGTTGCAAGACACAACTTGCAATTACATGATGTTTTCTGTCAACTACTTGTCATTTTACTCTATCATATCAATCAACCAATCACCTGTCTCAACGTCTCTGTCTTTTCATCAATATGATCTTCTCTGTCTTGTCATCAATATGATCTTCTTTGTCATTGTCATCATCTCTGTCATGTTATAATCATTGACCTCTGCTCATTTATGCTAAACAACATGTCGTTTCCTTGTCAATTTATCGTGTCATCATGTTAATCTAAACTTGTCAAATCCTTCTCATGTCAACCATGTCAATCTGATCCTGTCAAGTTCTGCTCATATACTATTTATGTCAATTGTTGTCAACAATTTACCATGGCAATCTAACCTTGTCAAGTTCTGCTCACATACTATTCATACCAACAAATTGTGCTCATATAAATCTGGCAATCATCATGTCTAGCTGCTGCAACTTTTAACTTCTGTCATCAACTCAATCTTAGTTTGAGACTTCAATATACACCTAGAGTCTTAGAGAACATCAATCTTCTTTAAGTCTGTATGAGTCCTTAAAAAAAACAATTCGTCTAACAAACCAAAAAATATCTTCATAAAGTTTGTGACTATATCTTTCTTTGACACCCAACTTTCTTCATTCGGCAGACATAAAAGAGTTAGAAAAGGTTTGTTTCACTGGTTACATCACTCCTTCATTCATTGACATGAATTTGAACTCATTACTTCTACTCGACTTGTATAACGATTTTCCAAAATGCATACATCATGCTCTCATCAACGTTGCACAACTGAGAACCTGTTGTTGTTCAGTCATCACACTAACTCTATAATATCAAGCCCGAATTTAAAGGATGAATTCTCTTGCAATTACCTAAGTTAACTGTACATGCACAAAACTCCGAGCTACAGAAAATTACATCTTCTCTTCTCGTTCTCACCCAAATTCAAAGAAAAAGAAAAAAATCAAAAACTTGAAAACATTGTTGCGGCTACTACAGGGGATTCTCTTCATCCAAAACTGACATCTGCTGCAATCTCAGTCTCTGAAAAAAAAACAAAAAATAGAATTCAACTCATGTCATTCCTCATCTCTGTAGCTTCCTCAGTCAATCAGTGAAACCCATGAAATTCATAGCTACAGCATCGAAATCTCAGAGCTAGATTAACCTGCGTTTTTCCACAGTGGACTGCTCCCGAAATTCAGAGCTCCTTTTTCACTAGTGAATTTTTCCTCCATAAATGAGGTCATTCACTTGGTATTTATACTAAATTTTAATAATATATTTGATCCAACCTGTCATTTTTGACAAAAATAATTTATTATTTTGATTTGGGGCCGACCTGTTCATATTTTTATTTGGGGCCGACTTTAACACTTAAATATATTTAAGCTTTAATTCTTATTTTAAATTATGTTGACTTCATCAATAACCAAATAACCAAGATGGGCCATGTGTCAATTTCAACAACAAGTGTGTCCAAGTGCCACCATATCACCATGAATGTGGGTGCTTAACCTTTCTCCTGCCCTAGAACCATCTCCAAGGGTTCCATGACCCTATCAACCCACAAATGACCACAGAATGGGTCATTTGGTCCTTCTTTCCAAAGTATCATGTCCTGCATGCCATTTCAACAATCTTTATCTTCCTTTGTCATTAATGGCTTGTCATCAATGACAACTTATGCTCATTGGGATATTGGTTTCTCTAATATTTCTATGTAATCATAAATTACACACACACTTGCCCATTTACTTTCCAAATTCTTTGTGCACACGTGTCTTTTATTGTTATGACTAAATTGATATTATTGCATAATTTGTAAAGTGAAAAATTGGTTAAATATGAGCATGATACCGATTCACCCCCACTCTCAGTATCATTAAGAATTCCAACATGATTTTCTTAAAAAGATCCATTTTAATGCATCCGAGGAATTACTTTGCCATTACCCTTCCTTGGGTTCCTTATGGACCTGTTGTCAAATTTGGCAGCAATATTGGAAAACGTTATTCTTTTTACCTTGGAAACTTTAATCCTTGATATAATGTACATTATTTTTCAAAACCATTTGTCATAAATATTTTTGAAGTAGTCTAAAATGATATGATTAGGAGTTTTTTCAGCTATCATCATTGGAATCTAACTATACAATATTTGGCCAAGTCATAATTTTTCATTTCTTAAATTTCATTTTGAATGCATATATGGATTTAATGCCTCCAAATGCTGCTATTGCACCAAGATTGTATAATCTCAACAACTTATATTTGTAATTCTAACAATTCTCCTCAAATTTTGATAATTTTTTGGGCAAAATAGTTGGAAAAGTATGACTCGAAAAAATACAAATCAAAGCATGTTTAGACTTCTGCAATATTTTTTAAGCATTTTCAAGTATATGCTTTATAGGATTTAAGGATGTTTCTTTGAAACAATGTTGTTGACAATCAACATATTGGTTACCTTTCATGCAAGTTTTAGCTATGCACCTTTTTATTACTATCATATCTATTAGGTAAGGGATGATCATGATCATATTTCTTAGACAAGGATTGATAAAAACCTTGTTTCTTGAGTTGATTGATGTGATTAGGACAAAATTTAAATTATAAGGGTTCATTGAGGCCTTATTAGCTAGTTTCATTGATGCAATCAAGGATGACTTGCTTATCTGAGTTCAAGGATTTTCCATTCCTTAAAAAGGGAAGGGGAATTTATTGCATGGAGGGATCTATGCTATTATTGGAAACTATATGATCCCATACAAGAGGGTTCACATTTAGAAGAATATTTTTTCAATTCATCTTCCCTCTTCCTTGTGTACGATATAAACAATCATGTTGACTCTATTAAGTAGACTCAATTAAATTAGTCAAATGATACGAGCATAGATATGGTAGGTTTCCTTACACGCAATGATAATTTACATCCTTATGATTTGTTAGTCCATGAAAATATTAGTTTTTGGTATAGTTCTTCCTTGTAATTGAATAACAAGGCGTGCTAATGAGCAGAATTCTTACTATCTAGATATCACATATTTGATAGCGATATGGTCACTCCGAAAGAACTACTTAAAGGGGTGATTGGCCATTTATTTGATAAGGACATTTCATAAGTGATAGTCATAAAACCTACAATGAGAGAAAACCGATAGAATTTGGGTATCAAGTGGATTTAGTTGGGTGAGCATACACACATTCTCAATGTCAATGGGTTAGTAGGAAAAATATTTTTTTTCGGACTTGAAAAGAACAAAAAATGATAAATGGTGTGCCTATAAAAGAGATTTGTTCATTATGAGTCTTTGCTGATTTAATATTCTAATTTTGTTGTTTTTTTATGCATTAGTTTTGACATCAGGTCTTGAGATGTCACAAGTTATAAAATCGATGACCATGCAATGATTGACTTATTGTTGTCCTTGTATCATAAGGTTGATATGACTTAGTTACTTGCAAAGTGATTTTGATTCAGAATTTAGGTGTTGGGCTAGTATAATTACCATAGCCATATTTAACACGGTGCTTTATTGGAAGCTCAATACTTATCATTAATATGAGGATATTAGATTTATCATCCTCCTAATTGCATTCACCGTGTGTTTACCTATTCCATGTTTATGAATTTGTCACTATTCTCCTTTAAAATTGATATTTCTTTATTTCATCTTGAGGTCAAAATGATTAGATTTTTTCTAGACCTTTTGTTCATCTCGAAGTTTAGAATAGGTTACTTTGGTTTTTTTGTTAGGAAATAACAGAATACATGGAAACATGATAGCCTTTATAAGTAAGTGTGGAGAAACATTCTCTATATGCTTGCATTGCATTTATTAAACAATAAATAATGGTTACCCCTAGTTGTGCACATATTTATGTGATGATAGAAATATGGAAATCAATTTAGAGGATCACATAGATTAAGATTCTATTTTGTATATTCTTGTGAGGAAGATCATTGTTTGGTGTTCCAACCATCACCAAGTTTCCTTGGTCTAGAACACCCTCTTTTCTAATTTTAAGAGGATGCGATACTAAATTATCCAAATTTTATCTAAAGGTATCACTTTCTTTCATATTGTAGGATTGAAACCTTTAGATGTGTATAGGAATCTTGAAAGAGGAAAATAGGATACAAGAGAAGGAAATAGGGAAGTTCTCTATGAACAAGGTAGCTCAATCACAATGACAAAGTGAAGAGAAAACATAAAGATGTAATTTCCATTATAGGAAAGTTTGTGTAAGTATTTTACTGCCACAAATCAATATTTACATACTATGTTCGATTGTCTAGGATTTATCTTTTGAATATAATTAATTATGTTTTTTTAACATGGACACATGGGTAGATGTGTGAGAGTAGAATTCTAAGGTATTTTCCTAATGTTGGATGAAAATTTTTAGTTGAAGCATGCTTATTGCGATTTGAACTTGGTTCATCATGAAAAAAACACCCAACTTGCCACTAAATCACATCCTAATTAATATACTATTAATTTTGTTATTAATCAATATTTTGTTTTGTTTTTGTTAGATGTTCAATTACAACATTTTTTTATAGATTGGAGGATGTAGAGATTAAAGGATCTAATTAGAGTGGGTGGTATACTTAATAACCATCTTGTTTGGCTTCCATTGAAAGAAGATCTTATAGTGATGATCTCCCTAGACTTCAAGCTTGAAGAAATGATTATAGGATTCTCAACAATTTGAAAAGTTGTGGATAGAATGAAAATGCATAGAAAAATGTGGTCTTGTTAATAAAATTTTATTCAAAGTTCATTCATTTGTAGGGTAGAGCTCAATTGGCTAGGTGGTTCAATTCTATAATAAGTTGGGAGCTTGATTAATGGATTAGTGACACAACTTCAATGACCCTTACTTGTACACTTATATATGTCGACAATACCATCAAATCTTTATTTTCAAGTATTTTTTGTCTACATGGTATGAATTTTTGAATAAATATACGATTTATGGAGTGGATAGACAAGGAGAAATGACATCCAATTTATGGAGGGAAATCATGAATGAATTGTAAAATAAATTGTTGCCTTTTTGCTTAATGCAAGGTATAGAAATTTAAAATTACTAGTTTTAGTTTGTTTTTGACATTGACATAAAAATCCAAGAAAGCATTATAAAACTTCTTAAAAATCCAATACATTTTAACTTTACAATAAATTACATTGTTATTATTATATACTTTTTGAAAATTGTGAATGTTTATTTATGACTATTTTGAAATTGATGACTATAAAATTAAATTAATTGTATTAATAAGAAGCTAAAAATATTAAAATAATAATAATAACATGCCTTATTACCTTTGGGTTAATACATATAGATATATACTCATATAAAAATAAATTCACACAACCATTGCAATTTGAAAGTACACAATCTGCATGTAAATTTTGACAATTGCAATGTTCAAAAAGAATGATGACGCCAAAAAGATAATAAGAACAAAATAACACTTCCAAAGATGGGATATACAAACAAAATATCCTTGTCACAAATATATAAATATAAGTAGACAAATATTCATGAAATAGTGATAAAAAGTAGACACAAAATTAGACTAAAAAATAAATGTAAAATTATAAAAAAAAATAATAATTATTGAAAACAAAAATGAACACTTGGAAAAAAATAGTAAAAAAAAGAGATAAGAACACGTTGGTAACAATTTCTACGTAGAAACTGGATGCAAAATAAAGATGTCACTTATAAATGCAAAATGAAACATAAGACTTACAACGATAATTCGATGGACATTCTCGTCTTGTAAAATTACAAAAAAAAATGGAGAAAAAATAATGTTATTTTATGTTTTTGTTGTTATAGCTCATAACAACCCATTGGCTTTGGTATACCAATCGTGAGAAACCTATTATTGGATTTGTTTATCATCAACGAGGAGCTCTCAAATTTTGCAGCTATGGTAAATTCATGGAGGCATCTTACTATCTTCTAAATATCTTACAATCCTAAGGGAACTTCAAGGTCTAATATTTTTTTTATAACTTATATGTTTCTTTGATAGTGATACAATTTTCTTGATCAACAGATCTGAATGTGGTATGATGGTCGCTCAATAAAATATTAACACGAGAATAAAGATCTAAATATGGTATGAAGGTCACTCTCATCAACGTTGCACAACCAAGAATCTGTTGTTATTCATTCACCACAATAACTCTGTAATATCAAGCTCAAATTTAAAGGATGAATACTATTGCAACTGCCTAATTGAACTGTACATGCCCAAAACTCCGAGCTCCAACAAATCACATCTTCTTTTCTCTTTCTCACCTGAATTCAAAGAAAAAGAAAAAGATCAAAAACTTCAGAACACTGTTGCGGCTACTATAGAGGATTATCTTAATCCAAAACTAACATCTGTTCCAATCTTAGTCTCCGAAAAACAAACAAAAAACAGAATTCAACTCATGTCATTCCTCATCTTTGTGGCTGCCTTAGTCAATCAATGAAACCCACTAAATTCAGAGCTGCACCACCGAAATCTCAGAGCTAGATTAACCTGCATTTTTCCACAGTCACTGCTCCTGAAATTTAGAGCTCCTTTTTCACCAGCCAATTTTTCATCCATAAATGAGGTCGTTCACTTGGTATTTATACTATTTTTTCATAATATATTTGAGCCGACCTGTCGTTTTTGACAAAAATAATTTATTATTTTGATTTGGGGCCGACCTATTCATATTTTTATTTGTAGACAACTTCAACACTTAAATATATTTAATCTTTAATTCTTATTTTAAATTATGTTGACTTCATCAATAACCAAATAACCACAAGATGGGCCATGTGTCAATTTCAACAACAAGTGTGTCCAAGTGCTACCATATCACCATGAATGTGGGTGCTTAACCTTTCTAATGCCCTAGAACCATCTCCAAGGGTTCCATGACCCTATCAACCCACAAATGACCACAGAATGGGTCATTTGGTCCTTTTTGCCAAAGTATCGTGTCCTTCATGCCATTTCATCAATCTTTATCTTCCTTTGTCATTAATGGCTTGTCATCAATGACAACTTATGCTCATTAGGATATTGGTTTCTCTAATATTTATATGTAATCATTAAATTACACACACACACACGCATTTACTTTCCAAATTCTTTGTACCCAAGTGTCTTTTATTGTTATGACTGAATTGATATTAGTGCATAATTTGTAAAGTGAAAAATTGCTTAAATATGTGCATGATACCGATTCACCCCCCCCCCCCC
>LPNX010330381.1:76972-92273 GCA_001517045.1 Pseudotsuga menziesii
CTTGGGTTCCTTATTGACCTGTTGTCAAATTTTGCATCAATATTGTCAAATGTTATTCTTTTTACCCTCGAAACTTTAAGCCTTGATATAATGTACTTTATTTTTCAAAACCATATGTAATAAATATTTTTGAAGTAGTCTAAAATGATATGATTAGGCCTGTTTTCAGATATCATCATTGGAATATGACTATACAATATTTGGCCAAGTCACAATTTTTTATTTCTTAAATTTCATTTTGAATGCATAGATGGATTTAATGCCTCCAAATACCGCTATTGCACCGAGATTGTACAATCTCAACAACTTATATTTGTAATTCTAACAATTCTCCTCAAATTTTGACAAGATTTTGGGAAAAATAGTTGGAAAAGTATGACTGGAAAAAATACAAATCAAAGCATGTTTAGACTTCTGCAATATTTTTTAAGAATTTTCAAGTATATGCTTTATAGGTTTTAAGGACATTTCTTTGAAATAATGTTGTTGACAATTGGCATATTGGTTACCTTTCATGCAATTTTAGATATGCACCTTTTTATCACTATAATATCTATTAGGTAAGGGATGATCATGATCATATTTCTTAGACAAGGATTGATAAAAACCTTGTTGCTTGAGTTGATTGATGTGATTAGGAAAAAAATTTAATTAGAAGGGTTCATTGAGGCCTTATTGGCTAGTTTCATTGATGCAATCAAGGAGGCCTTGCTTATGTGAGTTCAAGGATTTTCCATTCCTTAAAATGGGAAGGGGAACTTATTGAATGGAGGGATTCTATGCTATTATTGGAAACTAGAGAATCCCATACAAGAGGGTTCACATTTAGAAGAATATCTTTTGAATTCATCTTCCCTCTTCCTTGTGTAAGATATAAACAACCCTATCGACTCTAGTAAGTAGACTCAATTAAATTAGTCAAATGATACGAGCATAGATATGGTATGTTTCCTTACATGCAATGATAATCTTACATCCTTATGATTTGTTAGTCCATGAAAATATCAGTTTTTGTTATAGTTTCTTCCTTGTAATTAAATAACAAGGCGTGCTAATGAGCAGGATTCTTACTATATAGATATCACATATTTGATAGCGATGTGGTCACTCCCAAAGAACTACTTAAAGGGGTGATTGGCAATTTATTTGATAAGGACATTTCATAAGTGATAGACATAACACCTACAATGAGAGAGAACCAATAGAATTTGGGTATCAAGTGGATTTAGTTGGGTGAGCATACACACATTCTTAATGTCAATGGGTTAGTAGGAAAAATGTATTTTTTTCGGACTTGAAAAGAACAAAAAATGATAAGTGGTTTGCTTATAAAAGAGATTCGTTCATTGTGAGTCTTTGTTAATTTAATATTCTAATTTTGTTGTTTTTTATGCATTATTTTGACATCACATTTTGAGATGATACAAGTTATAAAATCGATGACCAGGCAATGATCGACTTATTGTTGTTCTTGTATCATAAGGTTGAGATGCCTTAGTTACTTGCAAAGTGCTTTTGATTTAGAATTTATGTGTTGAGCTAGTATAATAACCATATCTAGATTTAACACGGTGCTCTATTGGAAGCTCAATACTTATCATTAATATGAGGATATTAGATTTATAATCCTCCTAATTTCATTCACCATGTGTTTACCAATTCCATGTCTATGAATTTTTCATTGTTCTTCTTTAAAATTGAGATTTCTTTATTTCATCTTGAGGTCAAAATGATTAGATTTTTTCTAGCCCTTTTGTTCATCTCGAAGTTTAGAATAAGTTACTTTGGTTTTCTGGTTAGGAAATAAGAGAATACATGGAAACATGATAGCCATTATAAGTAAGTGTGGAGAAATCTTCTCTATATACTTGCATTGCAATTATTGAACAACAAATAGTTCTTACCCCTACTTGTGCACATATTTATGTGATGATAGAAATATGGAAATCAATTTAGAGGATCACATAGATTAAGATTCCCTTTTGTATAGTCTTGTGAGTAATATCATTGTTTGGTGTTCCAACCATCACTAAGTTTCCTTGGTCTAGAACACCCTCTTTTCTAATTTTAAGAGAATGCAATACTAAATTCTCCAAATTTATCTAAAGTTATCACTTTTTTTCATATTGTAGGATTGAAACCTTTAGATGTGTATAGGAATCTTAAAAGAGGAAAATAGGATACAAGAGAAGGAAATAGGGAAGTTCTCTATGAACAAGGTAGCTCAATCACAACGACAAAGAGAAGAGAAAACATAAAGATGTAATTTCCATTATAAGAAAGTTTGTGTAAGTATTTTACTACCACAAATCAATATTGACATACTATGTTCGATTGTCTGGGATTTATCTTTTGAATATAATTAATTATGTTTTTTTAATAGGGACACATGGGTAGATGTGTGAGAGTAGAATTCTGAGGTATTTTCCTAATGTTGGATTAGTTGAAGCATGCTTATTGGGATTTGAACTTGGTTCATCATGAAAAAAAACACCCAAGTGCTACTAAATCACATCCTAATTAATAGACCATTAATTTTGTTATTAATCAATATTTTGTTTTGTTTTCATTAGATGTTCAATTACAACATTTTGTTATAGATGGGAGGAAGTAGATATTAAAGGCTCTAATGAGAGTGGGTGGTATACTTAAAAATGATCTTGTTTGGCTTCCATCCAAAGTAGATCTTATAGTGATGATCTCCCTAGACTTCAAGCTTGATGAAATGATTAGATCCTTATCAACGATTTGAAAAGTTATGGAATTCAAGCTTGAAGAAATGATTAGAGGATTCTAAACAATTTGAAAAGTTGTGGATGGAATGAAAATGCATAGAAAAATGTGATCTCATTAATAAAACTTAATTGAAAGGTCATTCATTTATAGGGTAGAGCTCAATTGTCTAGGTGGTTCAATTCTATAATAAGTTGGGAGCTTGATTAATGGATTAGTGACACAACTTCAATGACCCTTACTTGTACACTTGTATATGTCAATAATACCATCAAGTCTCCATTTTCAAGTAATTTTGTCTACATGGTATGATTTTTGGAATAAATATACGATTTATGGAGTGGATAGACAAGGAGAAGTGACATCCAATTTATGGAGGGAAATCATGAATGAATTGTAAAAGAAATTGTTACCTTTTTGTTTAATGTGAGATATAGAAATTTAAAATGACTAGTTTTAGTTTATTTTTGACATTGACATAAAAAAACCCAAGGAAGTATTATAAAAATTCTTTAAAATCCATTACATTTTAACTTTACAATAAATTACATTGTTATTATTATTATATACTCTTTTGAAAATTGTGAATGTTTGTTTATGACTATTTTTAAATGGATAACTACAAAATTAAATTAATTGTATTAATAAGAAGCTAAAAATATTAAAATACAAATAATAATACAAATAATAATAACATGCCTTATTACCTTTGGGTTAACACATATAGATATATACTCATATAAAAGTAAATTCACACAACCATTGCAATTTGAAAGTACACAATCTGCATGTAAATTTTGACCATTGCAATTTTCAACAAAAATAATGATGCCAAAAAGATAATAGAAATAAAATAACACTTATAAAGATGGGATATACAAACAAAATATCCTTGTCACAAATATATAAATATAGGTAGACAAATCTTCATGCAATAGTGATACAAAAATAGACACAAAATTAGACTAAAAAATAAATGTAAAATTATATAAAAAATAATAATAATTATTGACAACAAAAATGAACACTTTGGAAAAAAAAAATAGAGAAAAAAGAGATAAGAACACGTTGGTAACAATGTCTATTTATAAAATGGATGCAAAATAAAGTTGCCACTTATAAATGCAAAATGAAACATAAAAATTACAACGATAATTCGATGGACATCCAAAAGAAAAATGGAGAAAAAAATAATGTTATTTTATGTTTTTATTGTTATAGCTCATAACAACACGTTGGCTTTGCTATACCAATCGCAAGAAACCTATGTTTAGCATCAACAAGAGGCTCTCAAATTTTGCAGCTATTGTAAATTCATGGAGGCATGTCACTATCTTCTAAATCTCTTCCAATCCTAAGGGAATTTCAAGGTCTAATATATTTTTATAACTTATATGTTTCTTTGATAGTGATACAAGTTCTTTTTTCTTGATCAACAGATCTGAATGTGGTATGAGGGTCGCTCAATAAAATATTAACACAAGACTAAAGATCCAAATATGGTATCAAGGTCCCTAAAAAGAATACTAACACAAGCATATTTAAATGGAGAATCCTATTTGCCCGACCATTTGCATCGATCGGATGACCGCGGTCGTCGAACGTGACCGCTCACGCGACCGCGGTCGTCCGATCGGTGCAAATAGTCGGTTCAAAAGTTAACTCCTATTTAAATGAGACATACATTTTGTTTTTGAAAAATTATGCCCCAAATACCAATTGCCCAATTGCTTTAAATATATAATGATTTCATAAAAACATTGTTTTGCAAAGACAATATCACCCCTCCATGTGCTTTACCCCTTTTGTTCTTTACCGTATTTGATTGATTAAATGATCAATTTTTTGTTTTCATTCATATATTCAACTTGTGGGTTTTTTATACGACACGTTCCCTTCATAAAGTCAAAATTTGACATCATAACATCTAACCTATCTTATTCATTGCTATGTTATAACCTCTTTTTAATTTTTATTATATATGGAATCACTCTAGAATGCAAAAAAGATCATCTCTAATGTGTATACGTTTATTTCCACTTTACATTGAAATATCAAATTTAGAGATGCAAAACATTTTCCCCATGGGCATCGGGAAGCCAAATATCTTTTGAAACAAAGGGATAAGAAGTCCAAAATATCAACAATGAATTTTGCCATTTGTTTGCTTTTAAGGATTTTAATTATAAATAAGCTTAAGACACATAAGGCAAAGTAAATAACATGGATTATATATATTCAAATATAATTACTTGTTCGTTTTTAAGGATTTTAATTATAAACAAGAGCTATGAGGTGGCAATGTCCCTGACCTAGTTATCTAGGCTCAACTGAAATATCTTAGTGATTGTAAATAGTGAGTGCTTTAATACTATTGGACTATCTAGTCTATAATGTCTTAATGATAATGATGAAGATTAAAACAAGATGAATAGATTGGTAATCATATTTTAAATAATATTTTTGGCATTTACAAAAAATGGTATTAATTAGTTTGATTTTGAGTTACTGGTAATTTATTTATGTAATGTGAAGGTTGTAGTCTCATGATAAGGTAGAATTTATATCATAGTATACCAATCACTTTATTTAAAATATAGCTAAATTTGTTTTTTTTTCTAATTTCCAATTTTGTAAATATTAAACATAAAATTGAGATAGATATAGAAAACAATGATTAAATAGCTAAAAAAAAGTTCTATTTGAATACATTCATTAAAAGTGATCAAAGTTTTATATTTTTTTTATATTTCATTAAACATAAAACCAAGATAGAAACAAGAATCAAAGAAAAAGTCAAACAATATAATTAATATCTAAACATATTATGATGATAATGATTAATTTAAATACATTCACCACAAAACAACAATTTAATATCTCTTACTCAATTCAATTCAATTTATGACAAAATATATTACTACAATGATTTTATTTGATTTGTTTTTTATCTCAATCTTGAAGTCACTTTTTTATTAAAAATATAAGATTTGCGATATATTAATGAACAATTTCTATTAACCTTTATAGTAATCCACTTTAAGCTGTTACTCTTTTTATTTAACATTAATTTACTATTTTTTTTTTTTAGTTTTTTTTTTTTAAATTTAATATTTAAATTATTACTCTTTGCCATGTTTTTTATTAGGATTTCATTTTGTAAACTCAAAATGTTGTAGTATCATATGCGTTTCAGCTTAATGTGAAGTGAGAAGTTATAAAACTAACAAAACAATATCTCTTGCTTAATTCAATTCAATATATGACAAAATATCGTAAAAGAAAACCACATAATCCCCAACTGAAAGTCGAATTGTTTCCAATGATGCATTCTCATTGCAATTTCCAGGTTTCCCAGCACCCTTTGTTAGTATGTTCTAGCAGTCTAGAAGGTTCTGGATTGCTCGAGTAGACCGTCATCGTTACATTTTCAGACTTAGCAATTTACAAATTTTCATATAGGTTCACAAAAGAGGTGTGAGTCTTCATTTTAATCAATCTATAATGTTTATATTACTCTGTCATCGTTTTCTAGTTCAAAATTATCCCAATCTTCCTTAATTTGTGGGTATATAAAGAACCAAAAACGATCAAAGGTGGTTTATCCCAATCTTCCTTAATTTGGGTGTATATAGAGAACCAAAAATATCAAAAAGCAGTTATTTATGTGCACATAGTATGCATTGCATATTCTAGTTCTATTTTCAAATCTCTCAAACGTGTTCCCAGCGTCAATCTTCCCAGGTTTTCTTTTTCTTTCTAATTCTATGTAGATAAGCAATTCTAGCAAATAACTAAAAGCCACCCTACAACTTTATGCATTGATCATGATATGAAAGGATTGGGTTCTCTACAAGTTTCACAGATCATTGCTTTCTATTTACTTTAGTAATCCATTTTAGTTTATTACTCTTTTTTTATTTAATATTAATTTACTATTTTTATTTTCAGAGCTGTTGTAGAATTTTTAAAAATAATTAAATTATTATTTGACTGTTGTAAATTTTTTAAAAATAATTAAATTATTACTTGATATTAAGCATGTTTTCCCTCCTTTTTTATTAGGGTTTCACTTTGTAAGGTCAAAATGTAAAGAATGATTTGTATTGACAAATCCTTTGTTTTTTATTTGACATTTGAAGAGAGTTCTATATAATATTATTGAACAAAGCAGTAAAATAGGGCTGCCATTCTTGTTATATATTCCAAAGACCATGAATCTTTCCATTCTTCAAAATTTTAAATATAACATACAAAAACTATATGATCTGCCTCAATCAAGCCTTGGGTTGAGCCGAAAACCGGAGGACTTGCTACTTTTGCCCAATCAGAAAATACAAAAATCAAATTTAAAAAATACAGATATTAAAAACTATTAGCAACTATGGAAAAAATTTCAAATATTGCATTGTACGGACATGATTAATATACCTTCGTGATTTATATATATCCCCTTGTCGGGGACATAAAAATGTCTAATTGATGTGGAACAAATATCAAAACCCACCTAATTACAATATTCCCTGATTCTAGGGAATAATAAATGAGGTATTATTTACAATGATAATTATAGCATTGGTGATATCAGCTACGCCACCGGGTCTTGGGGCACAAGAACCCAAGGCAACATCATCTCCACCAAACCAATAATAATCTAAAAAAATAAACATTTAAGAAATAAAAAAATTAATACACAACCTTAGTCTAAATTACATGTTTTTGTTAAAGTTACTACAAATTACTCTAAATAATGGTCATGACCGATTCATATATATCTCCTTGTCGGGGACATAATAAGCTTAAAATACATAAGGCAAAGTAAATAACATGGATTATATATATTCAAATATAATTACTTGTATGTATAGCCAAAAATGTATTATATTATTTGTTGACTTAGTTATTAATTATTTATGTAAAAGTTGGTATTAGAAGGACATTATATATATATGTTATCTATTATGATAATTATGTAAGATCGTAGCCTTAAAAGTGGTAACATGACGAAAAAGGACAAATAAGAAGTAAAAGGGGAAAAGGAAAAAAAAACACAAATAAAATAAACTAAAAAGTAAAAAAAAAAAAAAAAAACCAATCCATGCTTTTATAAAACCAGCCCATGGTTTTCTAAAACTAGCCCATGATTTTATTTATAATTTTAAAACCATAAATTCATCCATACCATTACGCCTTGTCCACCCTTTACCCTTTACTCCTCTTCCATACCATTACTCCTCACCAAAGCCCTAATCCTTATCCATTTCCCCCAAAATAATATAATAATAATAAATTATTATTAATAATAACTATTATTATTATTATTATATATTTTTTATTTTTTTATAATAATAGTATTATTATTTTAAATAATAAATTATTAGTATAAATAATATTTGTAATTGTTAAATTTTTGAAATCAAATCATTATTTTTAAAGTCGGACTACCATGTTTCTGTCTTTCTACGAGATCATGTATGGCCAAAAACCCAGAAGAGTTGAAAAAACTGAAGACATAAAAAGATGTCAACTTGAAGAGATTGAAAAAAAAGCATAGAGCTTGAAGACATAACAAATCAATTGAAGAAATAAAAATGTTGATAATACAACATCGAAAAGAGAAATGTAAGAAGCACATTGACAAAAAAAATCCAAAGGCACATAAGTCCTACCCCTTAATTGAGTTGAAGGAATAAGAAACATTTACGCCATTTAAATTCTCAAGCAAGGGAAAGCAAGAAGAAGGGACTACGACCATAAAGGAAGAAGCTATTGCAACTCCGGAGTTCTCAGATCAAGTAGAGATGGAAAATGCATTGACCCTCACAACAGAAGAAGGGACAATGACCATAAAGGAAGAATCTATTGTGGCTCCCGAGTTCTTAGGTCAAGTAGAGTTGGGAACTGCATTTGCACTCACAACATAAGAAGGGACTACGACCATAAAGGAAGAAGCTATTGTGACTCTGAAGTTCTCAGATCAAGTAGAGATGGAAACTACATCGAACTTCACAATGAAAGAAGGGACTATGAACATAAAGTAAGACACTATTGTGACTCTCGAGTTCTCAGGTCAAGTAGAGTTAGGAACCACATCTGCACTCACGACAGAAGAAGGGACTACAACCATAAAGGAAGAATCTATTGCGACTCCCGAGTTCTCAGATCAAGTAGAGATGGAAACTGCATCGCCCCTCACAACAAAAGAAGGGACTATGACCATAAATGAAGACGTTATTGCGACTCTCAAGTTCTCAGGTCAAGTAGAGCTGGAAACTACATCTGCACTAACAATAGAAGAAGGGACTACAACCATAAAGGAATAAGATATTGCGACTCTTGAGTTCCCAGGTAAATTATATTTGGGAACTTCATATTTAGTCACAACAGAAGAAGAAACTACGACTCCCAAGTTCCTAAGTAAAGAGGATCAAGGTACGCAGAAAAAACCTAAATATTCAAGTAGGGTAGAGTTCGAAGTTGCTACTTCAAGCACAAAGGAAGGGAGGAAACGCCATCCGCCTCCTTATATCCCTCCTCACAAAATATCCAAGCCACTAGAATCTGGGAGGGATAACAAAAGACACCCCAACTACAAACCTCCAAATACAATACTCAGTAAAAAATATGTGTGTCTACCGAAATTTCATTGTGGCTTCTTACAAGGTAGGGAAGTAAGGCACATTAATACGATGGCTATAAAATCTATAAAATTGTCTAGTGAAACTCCAGAACAAGGACTTGTTAAGGAAAATAATAACAAGGACGATGAAACATTAGAGGTAGAAGACAAGGATATAAAAAATCAGGACGATATTTACAATCACAATGTCAATATCAATTGTAAAGAAATTGACGATGTCGTAGATTGTAATGATAAAGCATAAAATACAGTTAAAAATGAAGTCAATGTTAACGAAAATTATGAGAGAATTGAAGTTGTAGAAGAATACAATGATGAAAATAAAAGCGTCGAAGATGACCTTAATCATGATAATGTAGAAGAACGAAACCCAGAGGACGTTGTGACAAATGAAGAGATGAACATTCTACCAGTGGCCGCAACTCAAGATGTTCTAGAATTTCAATATCAAAAGGTTCCTAGAGAACAACTAAAGATAAGCTCATCATACAAGGAAGTAAGCACATTATTAGTTGTTTTCGATACTGGATAAGAAAACCATATCAAAGCATGCAAAAATATCAGAAATCTACGTCAAATTAGAAGATCAAAAGAACACCATCAGATTAGAAGCTTAGAAGAATACCCCATATAGTTGTTATTCGTTTATCTACAAAATCATATGCATGAAAATATTTGAATGGAAATGAGATCAATTATTTCAAGAAATTCTAAACCGTGGTACCATTATTCACGACAAGGCTTCTAGTTGAAGCACGCTTACAAAAGGTTCGTGGACGAATCTTTTCAAAGCAGGATGACTAGTAATATACCAAAAGTATATTATATTATTCATTAGTTTGTTATTAATTATTTATGTAAACGTCGGCATTAGAAGGACACATTGTTTAAAGGTATCTCTTCACACACACACACACATATAAACCGCATGAATTTATGGTAAAGATCACCAATTCATTATTAAAAAATATGTATATATATATTATCTATTATGATAATCATATAACCCTGTAGCCTTACAGGGATTGACTATAATAAAAGAGGTGAACAATATTCATCCTGTTGCATACCATTTAATGTGGTCGCAACATGCATGCTTCCCGTTGGATCTCAAGTAGCTTGATATCCAATGAGCATCATGCTTGCTACAACCGCATTAAATGGCATGCAACGAGATTAATATTTTTTTCCATAAAAGAGCACTTAGTCTAAAATAACCAATTTACCATCTACCTAACTACAATATTTATTATGCATTAACAACACCTTTGTCAAATATTAAATTATGCGTACATGCTATAGATTCTTCAATATGCACAAATAATGATAAGGTTCTTCCAAAGAAATGCAAGCAAAATCACCATTCTACAATGGGCATTCATTTGGAAAATGGTTTTGTTACCTATGATATAACACTTCTAGAGATTTTTTAATAGAGAATTGAGTGATTTACTAGTATAGTATTTATATCCTATGTTTGAGGACAAAGGTATGAAAACGTATAAGTGAAAAATAATATAGAGTGCCACAACAAGAATTTTTTATAAAGCATCCTAAATGGATTTATACCTTATTTGGAAATGAGTGACTAGAGGGAATGGATAAATCAATTACTATATGTACTATTTATATCTTATGTTTGAGGCCAAAGGTATGAAAACAGATAAGTGAAAAATAATCTAAAGTGCCATCACAACACTGTGGAATTTTTTATAAAGCATCCTAGATGGATTTATACCTTATATGGAAAGAGTTACCAGGAAATGGATAAATCAACCACTATATGTACTATGCCTATGGAATATTTCTCAATTAGATTAACAATCACAACACTGGATTTTATTATTATTATAGAGCATCCTAGATGGATTCATACCTTATATGGAAATGAGTGACCAAAGGTAATGGATAAATCAACCACTATATGCACTATGACTATAAAATATCTCTCAATTAACAATAAATTACATTAACAATTCAGGAATAAATAGTAGAGTAATGCTTGAATATGCAATTTTTGGGTCCACATGCAACATTTTATAAATCTACAATATTTTACTCATCCCAGACATGCAAAGTGTGATGCAAGCATTAAATCAATTCGTTAAGTGTGATAAAATTCATTCACTATACATGAATTAAAGGTGTAGAAGAATTTTCGCCATGTGCATATACCAATCCCAACAACTAAATAATCTAAAATTTAGCCCAAGATTTCCCTATTGTATGATATCATACTAATTTGGATACGGGAATGAAAATATTTGTTAATTTACTGCACCGATTACTATTGGTAAGTGTTTGGGATTGGAAATCAATCTTAAGCTATACATACCTTATATCGATGAATTTTGTGTCATTTTCAAAAAAAAACAAATGGAATAAGCAACAAAGTTGCTTAGTACCTGCCTCCTAAAAAGAGATTGAAAATATATAGCAATAGGATAATTTTGCTATAAAAATATATGATAAAACAAATATAATTACAATTTGAAAGAAATTAAAACAAAAATGAATTAAAAAATGTCCATTTAAATACGGTATAGGTTATTGCAATGTAGCATAAAACAAGCATATTCAAGCTTCCTTATATACTTCTAGTAATATTCTTGACTTATGTTATAAAAATATGTAAGTTTCTTTATAGACTAGCATAAATAGGAAATGAGAAATAATAGCTTATAAGACTATAAATTAATATCATTGTTGTGAGAATAGTTTATTTATATTTTATTATAAATTTATAGTGAGATCTTGTTCTAATTAGCTAATGAAAAATGTTTCTCTAATTTTTTAAATAATTTTCTAAAAAATAATAGTTTTAAAATCAATAATGTTTTCTCTAATTTTCTAAAAATTAATATTTATAAAATCTTAAAAATTAATATTTGTAAAAGTTTTATAAAATGTTTAAAAAAAATAATATTTATAAAAAATTAAAAAAATAATAATATTTATAAAAGTTTTCTGAATTTTTATTTTGTCATTTTTTAATAATTTTTTATCCATACAATTATGTGAGATCAATTGAGAAGCATGCCGTGATCGTTGAAATTTTTTGTTCATAGTTTATTCAATTTAGATTGTTTAAATGTATATCAAGTTCCCTATAAATCTACACGATTTCGTCAATGAAGCACTGGAGCTCAAGCCTTAATTTGTTGGCAATATTATCCAACTATATTTATAGGCTTCAGATCAGACGCGGTATGGTATGCCGAATATGAAGGCCTCCTATGCATTCGTTTTCTTGATTGTTGCTGTAGCATTACAGTTGCTCAGTTCAGGCGCATTTACTAAGTCTGATGATGAGGAGGAGATGAAAGTTAAAAGCTAGACTGCAAGAATAATTTATTGAATTGGAAAAATAAAATAATTTTGCATGGTCTAGAAGATTGTTTTAAGGATAATGTATTTAAAGTAGCTTGGACCTCTACGCTGTAAACAAGTAGGTTTTGGTTTATAATAAAGTATAGAAATTTTAATTTTTAATTTTTTAAAATTGATTTACAAATTAAAATTCAATGAGAAAAAGTAAATTAAATATATTTAATAATTTATTGATGTAAAAAAAAAATCTCATGCTTAAATTTTATCATATTTTGTAGAAAACGGTTATATTAGAAAAATGAATGGATAAATAAGCATATTTGATTTTTCTAAATATTTGTTTTAAAAAATTTTATTATGTTTTGCCAAAATAAAATAATTATTGATTAATGGGAGATGAAATTCTGAATGATAATATTATGTTTTAAAAATTTAAATAAACAAACTATCTTAAAATTTTTTATTATCATCTATTTTATATGGAATATTTTTTTTATATATTTTATAGCTATTAAATAAATTAAGATTGTATTTTTGGCCTTCGAAGCAAGCAAATTCAGTGGTCCTGTAACTTTATTTGCAAGTGATCTGAGTATTTGTTTTATTTTTATATTTATTTATATAAATAAATATAAACAAATAAATAAATGATGATATAGTTTAGTTTGATGAGTATTTACAAATTTGGTATATTTATATATTTTAAGGAAGACGTGTTTTTTAATGTATTCTACTGAACATGTTATATATCTTTTTGATTATTTTTTAATTTGATTGAAAATTTGTTATATATCTTAATTTATTTGAAATTTGTTATATATCTTTTAACTAAATAATTATATTTTCAAAATAATAATTATTTTTTTAAAATTATTTTTAAAATAATAAAAAATAATATTTTTCTTTTTTAAACTTGAAATTTTATTTTATTTTTTTAAAAGCACTTTCTTTATGAATAAAAAAATATAATTTAAAAAAAATAACCATCATAATAATAAAAATATATGATCTATAAAATAATTCAAATAATCAAAATAATGAAATATATGACCTATAAAATAATTCAAATAATCATGATAATAGAAATAGATAACCTATAAAGTCATTCAAATAATTACAAAGATGTTTGATTGAAACAATGAAACAATATCACATGCATGAGATATATGAAACAATACAGCGTCACATGCAGTCCATTGAAATCTTTTTTGAGCATTACTGTATAATTTGTAACCAGGTATCCAAGGAGGATTTCATATCCCTTGCTAAGAAATCCGGGCACTTTGACGATGCCAGTTTGGAGTTCCAGAAGAGAATCCTGGAGAGATCCGTTCTGGGCGATGAAACCTACCTGCCCAAAGCAGTAATGGGCTCGGGACTGTGCTCCACAATGAAGGAGGGCCGAGCCGAAGCAGAAATGGTGATGTTTGGCGCGCTGGACGAGTTATTTAAGAAATGCAATGTTCGGCCTAAGGACATAGGAATCCTAGTAGTGAATTGCAGCCTGTTCACCCAAGCTATTTGATAATATGATATTTGATTATAGAAAGAGTTCTATAATTGATAAGATTAACTTAATGTAACGTTATGACAAGGAAATTGGAACAGGACCGTAATTAAATTATGAAATGCATTAAGTTTTGTAGTTACAACTTACACCGAACCCTATACATTACGTTAAAGTGAGAAAACCCTTTACATCACGTTACAGAGAAAATAAATCGTCATTAGATAGGTGTATGACGCGCGACATGAAAGGAAGAGGTAAGCGACACGTGGAAAAAAGTTTAGGCATGCATGCGGCCACCTGTAACTCATTTAAATCATCAACGACCCTTATAAACCGAAGGAAAGGCACCAATAGATAATTTGTTTTTTTTTTCCAAGACCAGCGACAACATTAACTAGAGGAGGAGGAGGAGGGGAGGGTTTTAAATTTGAGTTGCATCCATGGCTACCATTGCTACAGGTCTGGATCCCCACTTTGCATATACAGTAGTGTACGTGAAGGATGTGGGCAAATCTGCTGAATTCTATTCCAAGGCATTTGGCTTCAATATTCGCCGTCTCGATCACAGCCGCAGGTATGGAAAATTTGCATGTCGTTCTGAATGAATGAATGAATAAGTGAGTTTGAATTATAATGAAGGCGTTGCAGGTGGGGGGAGCTGGAAAGCGGTTCAACGACGATTGCGTTAATGCCTGTAGAGCAGCACGAGTCCGAAATAACAGGCGGAGTGCAGATTGCTGAAAAGGACCAACCCAGGCACAACGTTGAGCTCTACTTCACCTATCGTGATGCTGATGCAGCTTTCAAGGTCGGTATTCATTTTTAGGGTTCAAACAAAAAGCTGTATATCCATACAATAAATTGCAATTATCTCCCTTCTTCTCTTGTGGGTACTAATGATAATGGCTGATTGATTCTGAAATTCACACAAACTCGTAGCCGTGGTGGACTCAGATGTAATAAAATTACAGTTGTGATCATGTCCAATGTCCGGGTTAGAGCTGATTTAATTTTTAATCTGTTGATTTGTAAATAGGTGAGAGATACCAAAACGCAGACTGAAAAGAAAACCAACTATTATATATATA
>LPNX010330381.1:105239-124293 GCA_001517045.1 Pseudotsuga menziesii
TTGGTGGTAACATCAATAAAAATCATTATTCATTCCTTTACAGTTTCTGCTCTATATTATTTACTTTTCACCGTATTGTTTCATGTTAGTTGCTTTTTACTGCTTTAGCTTCAAAAACGTATTCAGATTAGTCTTTGTTTCAGTTTATCTTTATTTAATTCATACACATCATTGAACTGCTACTAAGGATTCCAGATTCCTTAGTAGGTGCTCATTAGCACAAGCTAGGGTGAAAACCCTAGCAACAGGCCCTATCCTCTCAAGCGCTTCAAATGGCCCACAATATCTTGGTGATAACTTGGAACAATTTCAAAGCTTCAAGGAACTCTTCCTTGGTCTCATTTGAAGAAAACAATTATCCCCCACATTGAATTCCTTATGGATTCAATTCTTATCTACATAGATTTTCCATCTATGTTGGGATACCTTTACATCTGTCTCATATTTTTAGACTCTTGTTCCATTTCCTTAAGTAATGTTGGACCAAACACAATTCTATTCATTGGATTATTTCAACTCATTGGTATTCTACATCTTCTACCATACAAATCCTCAAATAGACTCATTCCCAGTGGTACTTATGGCATGCCCCCACATTTTGACCACCAAATGTGTGGACCTTGATAAATACCTAGGGGGAAAAGAGGAATTAATTAATTACCCTAGGGAAATTTTGCTAAATAATTATTACTAAGGCATGTACGTTATTTTAATTATTTCCATTAATTAATTATTGTTCAAATAATATGTGGAATTGAGCTTGCCATGTTAGGAGGGTGCAATTGGAAAGCCAACTTGCCAAAGAGGAAAAGTGGAAACTCTATGGCAAAAGCAAGTCTAAGAGAAAAGGGAAAGCACCCAAAAGCTATGACAAAAGCAGTCAGATACAAAAGAGGAAACAATTGACAAATGAGGGAGCAATTTCCTTTTGGTGACTCAGAAAAGATGTCATAGGAAAAGCAAGAAAATTTTGACAAAGGAGGGAGCAGTTTCCTTTTGGAGACTCGGTCAGAAAAGTAGGGGAAAGTAGAAAAGTTGTCATAGATAAAAGAAACAACTATTGACATAAGGAGGGTGCAGTTTCTAAGTTTGATGAATGACATGGGCAGGGAAACAAATCACAAGGGTCCCTACTTTCTAATTACTCAAGGAGGGCACACATGTAGCTAGGGTTAGGGTTCTATGAGGATGAATTGATCTCACAAATCACCTACCTGCTCAAGAAGTCACCAGAAGATTATAAAAATACAAGTGGAGATAATTTACTCAATTTGGATTATTATTGATTCATGTTTATGTGAAGCATTGCTTCAGCTGACTGTTGTGCCTCAGTCATTTGGTGATGTGCCCCAATTCCTTCCTTCCTCATTCTTCCTCCATCTTTTCTCATTGCGAGTGTGGAGCGCATGATGGTAATCTCATAATGTTTAGATGAAGCACTTATTGCATCCATCATATTCAGTAAATTTGAGCTCTAGTGAAGCCCAAGCTTCACATATGCTCTCATCCCTTATGTTGTCAAGTTTTGGGCCTCCTTCCCACCATTTTGATCCCTCTTATGGAGTTGTCAGTCAATCTATTTATTTATGATGTGCATCAGCTTATAAACACGGCTTAATATCTCTATCATATTTTAATCTTACTGTCCAATCAGCTCACATAATTAGTTTTCCTTGTATGAGCTTAATTTGCCATGAAAATGAGGGATTTGATCAGTCTAATGCAAGAATAATTGAGTAAAGGCCATGCGCTTGATTCTGAGTGGTGAATATGTTGATGTAAGCTATATTAGGCTCTTTAAATTTCATTTATCAGGCATGATACATTTATGTTAAGAATTTCATGTGTTTCTATGCACCCTAGCTAGATAGCTAGTTAAAATTGACCACGGGGTCTGCACTGAGGGACCAATATGATAACATGTTCTTTCATATTGGGGGGGTTAAAAATAAAAAAATTCTAAACCAATATATTGGTGCTATATTAAGGGTAAAATGGTTTATATCTTTTATTATATAAATACCCAATATCATGGGGCCTTTTTTATTGCAAAAGTTTGCCTGTGCCTTTGCCATATGCCTACGTGATGCCTGCATAGCGTTTTTCCACCGATTTTCTTGTTTTAGTTATGGTTTTGGTGGGTTTGTGGTGGGTTTGTAACATGTTTGTAGTGTTGGAGGAGGGCATGCATAGGGTTTCTCTGGTGCTTTGGTGGAGGCAAAAAATTGCCCGTGCCTTTGCCATATGCCTATGTGATTCCTGCATAGCATTTTTCCACCGTTTTTCTAGTTTTGGTTGTGGTTTTGGTGGGTTTGCAGCACGTTTTCAGTGTTGGAGGAGGGCATAGATAAGGTTTATTTGGTGTAGTGTTGGAGGCAAAAAATTTCCGTGCCTTTTCCATATGCCTATGTGATGCCTGCATAGCATTTTTCCATCATTTTTCTGGTTTTGGCCGTGGTTTTTGTGCATTTGTGGTGGGTTTGCAACACGCTTGCAGTGTTGGAGGAGGGCACGCATAGCCACCGCATAACAATGTTGGAGGTATGTGATATTGTGTTTTTATTTCATTTCATTCACCTAGAATGGCAATAGGAATATCCAGAGGCAATTTCCTTCACCTGGAATACCCAATATCATGGGGCTAATTGTAATATCCAGAGCCAATTTGCGGATCTTACAAACCTATTCTATTATCTTCACTATTGTATGTGGAAATACGAATATTGAGTACTTAACAACGCGTCTTTCATACTGGCCTTTTTGTAGTCCAAATAGAGTAAGCCGAAGACTTTTACTGAATAGAAAGTGACTAGAAAATCACTTGATCAAATTGTCACTGATTCCAACTGTGATTGACATAATCCCATCTCTATCAACCAATTTTGCATGCAATATTTGAGCTTTTACAAGAGAGCCTGGTGTTTTGTACTGTGTAGGGCCATCTACGACCAATATGTCTCCTTTAAAAATAGATTTGGGTGTCATTGTGAATATTTCTATAATAGTTGCAGGTTTTGGCACCATTTTTTTTAACTGCCATCGACATTCATCAAAGGAAGTGAGTAGTAATCATTAACATAGGTTTTGCAGTTCATAGTATCTTGCATGATCCATATTTATGTGAGTAGTAATCATTAACATAGGTTTTTTCAATTCACAAACGATATTTATCAGCCTTTGGTGGAAAACACATAGGCCTTCCCATAATATATTATTAGTTCTCAAATGGCATTCATTTAACACACAAGCATTATCTAATTCCATATTTTCTCCATTATTGTCATTGACACTTGCTATGCCTCCTTTATTCGAGCCTTCTACAATTTTCTTGGTTTCATCTTTAGCTTCAATTCTTTCCCTTTTTACCAAATGAACATGTTCATCAAAGTTAAGTTTCCTTCCCTTGATCTGTGTCCTTTTATTTCAATGATATACTCCAGATAATACTTCAAGAACATTTTCTTCTTCCGTGCAAATTTTTATCTTTATTTGATTATCTTATCTCTCTGGTAGAGTTGATAACTTTGCATTATGTTTCTTCAAGATATTTCTTTTCTTCTTCAGAATGGAATTCTGATGCCAAGAAGTGTTTGGAACTACCCTAACTTCATTGTCTTTAGTCACAAATGTAAAAAGCACACGATCTTTGACATTAGGAACATAATTTTCATGAATATTTTCAAAAAAAAAATCACCCTTCAAATTTTCTTTACAGTTTGAAACATGAATGCTCTCTTCAGTGTTTCCATGTTTAAAAGATTCAAAATTGCTGACAATGTTATCTGTCACTGTTTTTCTACCACTTTTCTACGATCTAGGAAATCACTTTCAGGCACTAATCGAGAACCTCTAATTTATTTTTCCATGCTTTTCCTTTTTCTAACCAAACTGCTTTTCACTCATGGTTTGCTCTAAAATAATGCCTGTACCTAGTGATATTATCCTAGTTTCTTTAAGATAGGAAGAAAAATTAAAAATATTGTCTCCATCTAAAATAATGCATGTATCTAGTGATATTATCCTAATTTCACTCTCTGATGACCTTTTCAAATCTCTCTTTGTTGTCTTCAGCTCTAGATCAGTTATTAAAGATACCGCACCAGAAACATCAGACCTCAAATGGTTCTGAAAAATGGCTTGTAGGCTCTACACCAGCAACATCAGGCCTCAAATGGTCCTCAAAATGGCTTGTAGGCTTCTTTATATTTAGTATGGACCTCACATATTTTCAAATTTAGATGTCAATAATGAACTGTTCTTTTTAATCCCAACCTGAACTGAATTGAACATATTCATGTCTTTCTTATCAGAATATATCAGGGATGTAGCAGGATTTTTCTTATTCTCACCTACCCCATATGTCTTTTTCTAGTTTTCCTACATATGTACTTCCCTATTAATATCATGTTTCTTGGAAAAAGTAGTCTCATAATGCATTTGATTATATGTATCTTTTTTATTTTCAACATTTCCTCTGACTCATCAATTTCTTCTTGGATTTTATCATTTTTTGTAAACTGTACTTTCTCTATAGAATCCTTTAAGCATTCACCAATACATGATCCATATTTCCTTGATGGGTGGTGGACAATGGACATTCTTGGGGGTGTCCTTGAAGGGTTTTGTACACCCTTGGGGAAATGGGGTATGTTCTCCACATCCCCAGGAAATGCCTTACCAAAACAAGGTATTCCTTAGGGGTGTCTAGGTGCCCCCAAGACAAACAACCCTACAAAGGCGCCAAAATAGGCTAGTTTTGGTGGTTGGCAAAGCACAAGCCCATTGTGGGTTAACTTATCCAATAACATAAATTAAAGAACCTTAACTTGCAAATTTATTTGAAAACACCTCCCCAACCATTTTCATTCATTCTTTCTTCTCTCTTCTCAATGAGATGTCAATGTTAGAAGGTGAAACATTGATGTTTGGAGGTAACATGGTGTTGTTTGGTGGCCATCCCCCCATTTTCATTCATTCTTACATCTTCTAGACCTGAGACAATGATATTTGGAGTTGAGACTGTTGTTTGGAGGCAGAAAGTGTGTTGTTTGGAGAAAAAAAGTGTGTTGTTTTGTTTTACATCTTTTGGATTCAGAGAGAGTGATGTTTGCAGCTACTTTGCTGCATTAGAGACTATTGTTTGGTTGCATCTTGTTGGGTTGGAGATATAAGTGCCTTGTAACTCAAGAACAACATTGGTATTTACTGTAGGGTTTAAATTTATGTTTTCGTTTCATCATTCATGTTTAGTTTTAAAAATCCTAAGAAGATATTTTTGGGATTATGAATATTTTTGTTTTTTTTTAGAATTTTCAATTTTGGATATTTCTTTTTGGGTGCATCTTGTTGGGTTGGATATTTAGGTGACTTTTTAGTAAAAAATGGCATTGGTATTTGGTTTAGGATTTAGTGTATGTTTCCTTTTTATCATTCACATTTAATATTTAAAGCTTCTATGAATATTTTTGGGGAGTTGCGAATATATTTGTGATGCTTCTGTCCCAACTAGGTTGCTCTACATTTATACTAAAGCCATGGTTCACCTAATTAAAGTAGCACCAAAAAATACTGTTGGTGTCTTCTGGATTCATAGTACATTGTGCATCAATAATAATCATAGAAAAAATGTAAACTTGGTATTAGACAGAGCTAAGATCTTACAAAATATGAAAAATGGACCATAGCTATTTGAAAAGACACATTTATGGCAGGTTTTATAGCAGTAATTGAATTAATAATTCAGATTTGCAATTTGAGCGAATTTACACATACATTAATTAATATTCGAACCATAACTCTGCACTAATAAAGAACATTGAAAATAGTTCTAAAATCATTTAACATCATTTCTGAAATCAACTTAACATCAACTAACATCTTTTGAAATCATTTATTTAACATCAACTTGATTTACAACCAGAAATCATTCATAGTTGATGTAGCAACCTAAGTCTCCCTGAAATTACATCTATCTTTACAACATAGTTGCTCTTAGGTAAGCCCTCCATGTGTTGGATTAAACCCAAAGTGAGGGAAGTAGTTGCTTTGGTGACAATGATAAATATTTTCAGGAATCAAGAATATGGATGGTGTCAAAATATTATGAATCTCGAATCATCCTTTATTTCTATTGATTTTTCTCATGTCTACAGAGAATATAACAAGAATGTATACGGCTTATCCAAGGAGGCACTCTCTATGGCCTATGGCCTTTTACAGTTCACTGAAATAGTGGGGAATGGATCGATGTAGCTCTTTTAATTTGAGCTTGACCTACTCTCGTTGACATCTTTGATGTTTATTTTTTCAAGAGTATGACATAATTTAGATTTTTCACATCCTTTGGATGTTTGAGGCAAACATTGACCTCCTCTTGTATCAATTTCTTGGCAGGTCCATAAGTGCCTCCTTGGATAAGCCATGACTGGGTTCTTCTTGTATTCCCTTGTAGACATATTTTGAAGTCAGGATGAAGCTGGGATGTATTCCTTGGTTTTTTTGTCTTGGTGGTGAAGTTGGTTATATGACCTCTCAATGTATCTATCTGGAAGAGTCTCTGAACATCTATAATGTTGGCGAGCAGTATGTCATTGAGAATTTGAGACTAGTATTTATCTACTGTTGGACATGTTTTGATATGAAGGTGTATCCCTTCTGCATTGTAATAGTTACCTTTGATTCATATGAATAACAAGGAACAACTATTTTTTTTTTGGAAAAAAATAAAATCATAATATATCCCAACTTAAAATTAGAACATATCATTTGTGAAAAAAACAAAATCTAGGATCTAATACATAATTTAAATATAAGTTTAAAAGGGTAGTTATGTTTAGAACTCATATGCATGAAGAAAACAATACCTTGTGAAAGTTGGTATGTTTTTAGTGGTCCCTGGAATTAAGGTTCACCATAGACCTACATGAATGAGAAATTGTGAAATGTGTGAAGAGTGTAGACATGAATCATGTTGCATTATATTAAAATTGAAGTTTTCAGAAAATGAGAGCATACAAATGGTTGAACAGTATACCATTGCAATGTATGATATTTTGTAGGGATGCTTAATTAAAAATATATATTAAATGAGAAAAGGTCACCTATTTTCCCATTTATTAGTCCCTGTTTAGAGGGTTACCTATTATTACATATCTTTTTCATAGCTTTTAATTTAGGTAATTTAGAAGAAGAGTAACTCTGAAATTGTATTCTTACTAGATGTATTTATATGAAGTTTGATAATTCATTTTTGGCATATTATAACCTTAAAAAAACATTTTATGCATACTATTATATGCCCCTTGGTTACAACCTAAAAGGCGACCAATTCAATATTGACAGAGAATATTTCATAGCATATCTTCTACATAGAGAAATTATTTAATAGAAGAAGAGTATTTCTAGAACTATATTTAATACTAATTGTTGTTATATGAATTTTGATAATTCATTTTTTTCATATTATATAACCTTTATAAAACATGTTATGCATTCTATAGTATATGTGCCTTGTTTACCAAAAGGTGGCCAGTCCAATGTTATCTTAACAAAGGAAGTGTCATCACATATCTTATACATAGCTAAAAACTTGTGTAAGAGTAATTCCAACACTGTCTACATCAATTTGACTAGATCTACAATGTTGATGCTAAAAGGAGTATGCACATTAAGATTATGATGTGAAATTAAATGCCTCCCTTCCAAAATCTTGTTGATTTCTCTTTGTTTTCCTATCATTAGAGCTACAATACCTATTCACACTAATGTGAGAGATATAGGTCACTTAAAGTGTTATGGCTGCAATTTCATTGTGTTTCCGAGATGTGGAAGCTCTAACAACTACGTAATATTCACCATTTGGATGCAAAATTGATCTCAAAGATCTAGGGAGTGAATTTAAGAGTTGTTGCATTTATGTAGGAAGTTTCAAAAATGGTTTACTTGAGCTTTGTGAGTGACTAGTGAACAAATTTATCTCTCCTTGGACCATTCTTCATTTATTAGGCGAGTTCACTTATTACTAAGTTTTTTCTCTTACCCCAAGGCCAAACACCATGTAGAATAGAGCTTAGGCTTGCATGTAGGGAACATTAGTCAACTAGGATGTTTTTATCATTTCCTAGAGTGGATTGTAATGCTTGGGGCATTTTCATAAAAAATAACAAGACTAAATTCCAAAAAGAACAAAGACCTTTGATCACCTCTATGTTTTTTCATCTCTTGTTTTGATCACCTTTTGATATTCTGTAGGTACATTGAAGCTAACTCTTCAGTTTGGGGAGGGCTATTTGAATAAGCCACTAACAATACATTTTGTTTCAAGTTGTTTCATCTTGATATTAAGATTTCTTCATCCTTTTTAGAGATTTGAAGTGAAAGTGCATACCTTGCTTCCTAGCTCTTTGTTTTATTAATGAACTAATATGCATGTGTAAATTTGAATTACTTTTTTTTTCATTTATTTATGGATGCACTCACCTCATTTCGTAGCCATATTTTATCCAAACTTTTGAAAAAATTGTTATAATTTTATTCATTTCTTAACCAACTAAAAGGTACACATGTATGGGAATGAAGATGGATCCAAGTGATGTTGTGGACTTCGGAATTTTTATTGGTGAAGAGAATTGTGCCCTTGGAACAATCCAGTGTCAAAAAGGTTGTACATATGCTGATATCTGTTGTGAAATTGTGAATGATGAAGTCATTGGATATCCTTTTGATTTTATTTCTAGCATATTTCCAACATATTCAACTTGTAAGATTAATTTTAGCAAATGCTAAAGGCTATTTGACTTAAATAATATAGAACTATGACTCTTGAGTCTTATAACTCCTCCCATTTTAGCACTAGTTGATTATTTATTTATTGTTTTCCAAGAATGAAAAGATAATAGGCAGAGTACATGGAAAGTATCAGATATATCTTTTCCTTTCCTACTTGGCTTCTGAATATCAGTATAGAACAATACAAATTTTAAATGTTTATATGCAAATACATAGTGTTCTCATCAATATTTGCAAATTATTCGGGGGAAAATATCATGTTGGTTAAATAATTAAATGAAAAAGAGATTGAGCTTGCAATTCTTGAGGCCAACATTCATTATAACTTACTTTTTCATTAAAATCTTTCTTTCATGGCAGTTTTGAGCAAATGTATATTAATCTTACAAATGAGAAGCTACAACGACATTTCAATCAGGTTTGGAAACACTCTAACATGCTTGAGCTATCTTGGGAGTGAATATGCTTTCCCTTTTCTTCTATCCATAGTAATAGTGTACATTCTCCAGTACCCTAGTTTTTAATGATGTTTCATTTATGTTGGCATAATTGGTACTCGTGATGCAACATGTCTTTAAGATGGAGCAGGAAGAATACATAAGGGAAGGTATCAATTGGAGTAACATATATTTTGTGGATAATCAATATGTGATGGATCTTATAGAGAATATTTCCACTGTTTATCATTTCTATTATATTATTTATTGTTATCCTAAAATTGAATTCCCTTCATTAATGTTCTGCATTAAAAGAGGAAAAACAGAATTTATATATTGACCATGGAAATGGTTCCTTGATATACAAAGTCAAATGTAATGTTCCTTTATAGTGCATCAAATAAATTTGGGTGTATCTTCTGGTCTTCTTTCAATGTTTTATTTTATATTCTTTGGAAATTGAACTGGATATCAGCCACGATGGACTGATTAAAGGAGATGTGCATGGTTTTGTAGAAACCTGGGGGAACTATTGCACTTATGGATGAATATTAGTATGATTGTATTATTTCTATATTTATTCTTTTGATCTCACTGTAGTGGAATTTATTGCATTAATTCTTTGACACAATTACAACCACTTATTTAGTTATTTGGAGGTGATGGTTAAACACTAAAGTCAATTTTACTGTCATATATATACCAAGATGCAGTGTTCCATAGAAACAGACTTAGTGTTGCAATTATACTAGTAATCTTGAATGGGGTACAAATAAGATATATGGAAGTTCACTCAAATGAGAATCTAAATCCTGAGACTAAACTTTACAATGTCCCTAAATTGTCTGTATTGGTTGACTGTGTAGTATATTTCCAAAATCAACAGATGAAACATTTGCTCAAAATATGTACCAAACCTATAAAACCCACAAGCATTTCTCAAAGCCAAAATTGGCTCACATTGAATTCAAAATCAATCACTATGCTGGTGATGTAAGATTTTTCTTTTTTTTTTTCCAAATTTATATAGCTTAACCAGTTCTTTCTAGGTTCCTACAAATGCTCATACTTTGAATTGTATCTGTCATGTAGGTTACATATCTGGAAAATTTTTTCCTTGAGAAGAACAAGGATTTTGTTGTTCTAGAGCATCAAGCTTAGTTGAATGCTTCACCATGTGTCTTTATTGCATCTCTATTTCCTCCTCCGCCAGAGGAATCTTCAAAATCATCCAAATTATCCTCTATTGGCACACGTTTTAAGGTAATGGCATTGTGACTTGTGTTTTTTACTCTTTTTGAAAAGTATGCATCTTATAGTACACTAAAAGTTTAAAATACTAAAACTGCATCAGAAAGGGAATCCAAGAAGATATCCTCTCCTAAAGCAAATGAGAATTGCCAACATGTCTGTCTTAGCATCAATCTCTAGAAAATGTAGATCTTTCCTACAACGTTTCATCCTAGCTAAAATTAGTGTCACTGAATTGAGATTAAAAGTGGCCCTACATACTCCAGAGAAATTTTTGTCAATCTGATAGCATTTTAGAATCCTTCTACCTTGTCTGTTCATCCACAGATCTCTCAAAATATCTCCTTTCCAAATAAGAGGCCCAACGAAAAAGGTTCCATATTATGAAAAGTTCATCATCGTAGACTACTCTACATCCCCCAACAACTATTTAACTTTCTCCACCTTTAGAAAGATCACACTACATCCATTAGTTATTCCGGTCCTGAGAAAGGTGGCCTTAGCCATTAGACTTCATTTAGTTACCATCCTTTTTGAATATCAGGACTTGAAAGACATTCTTTCTTTCCATTTTGAGTTCATTCATATTCATTATCCTAAATTCTGCCTTCTGTAACTCTATTTGCAATGGACATTGTAACACTGTAGAAAGCATTCTCATTATGTCTATTTGTATAATAGAAACATATAGGTATTGAATAACTACAAATATAATCTCTCTAGATAGCACCCTATACCTCTAACTGCATTTTAAGAATTTAGATTCATGTATAAGCTTAGAAAGCTCAAGGAAGGAAATTTTGTGAGAATTAATGTGGAATGCAATCCAAATCATATGATATTACACTATAGTAGTATGACTTGTAATTATTATGAACATCACATAGATAAAACAAAAATCCAAATAGGACCCACAAAGCATGACTGTGAAATTGTTGATGATGTTAGTACTAGAGTGTGGATGATGCTATCATGTCAACTTATCTAGCAAGAAAGGAGAATTCTTAGAGAGGTCTGGCATACAGTTAAGAAAACTCCACTATATTTGTTAGAAAATTTCTTTACTTTGCAAATCCCCAAAAATTGGACACCTTTTCTAAAACCTGTCTTCCTCTTCAAATCTTACAAAAAGTTGTGGTGTACTTGGGTCACTCTTTATTGTTTTGAGGAGACAAGAAATTCTATGCTTCAATTTTCACTGCCAGTTCCTCATGCAGAAGTCTTATAGGTTCTAATACCAAATTGTAGCATACATGTTGAACTACCACCTTACTATTGTTGAGGCATTGGGGCACTCTTAATCTCAAAATTCACTCACAAATATGGACATCCTTCTTTCTTTCACTACAAGGATGTGAATTTCAAACCTAAATCACTGTAACTTGTAGCTCTAGCTCAGCTACAATACCCAATTATGGGTTTCCCAACCTCATCCCTAGACAACAATATTCCCACAATCAAATTTTTATAGCCAAGAACAAGAACAATATATTCAATCTCTTGGACTCAAGCATGCACTATTTAAGTAGAAGCAAATGATACACACAACAACTTATTTTATAAGAAGGAAATAAATCTATGTTGGTGGGAACATACTAGGCCCTAAAAGAAATTCTCGGCCCTATTTGACCCCCTTATAAACAATGATATAATTTTGGGCTAAATTTGAGGAAAAACCATTTGTAGGAATTTTGTTGCACCTTTTGCGGACAGAAGTTGTTCCTTTGGTCTGAATGGTTTAGATACTGAACAAATGGTTCACAATAAGGCTGGAAGAATTTCCCTATAAGATATAAACACATGGAATCCAATATTTGATGAAGTGACGTGGTTCTTCTCTTATGACAAAAGGTCTCCAAGGAAACACCTGCATAAACACATCGAACACATAAGAGATCAAAGATACCAGAACATCATCTGTAGATCTATGCCAATGACTAAGGAATTTGACAATAAACATGCAAGATTATAACATAACAAGTATATGGGAAAGGAACCAACTTTATATTAATAAAATGAAGAAATAGTTTACAACCTATGCCTTAGTGTTGGTATGCTCTTTCAAAAAACTAACATCTTGTTTCTGATAGCTCCAACTTGCTTCCTCAAGCTCTATGAATGATTTAGGCCAGAATATCAAAGCAACAACATAACATTACTCTCTCTCCTCAACGATGGAGATTGAGACTGGTTTTATAGGCTTGGAATGGATAGGGATGGTTGAGAAATTGGTGGGTGAGGTGGTTAGGAGATCCTACAATGATGTATCTTGAGCCCAATTGGCCCTAATGATTAGGGATAAGGGTGCCACGAAGCCTTCTTTTGAGAAGCTTTGTGAGAATCTCTCTTTTTCACTTTTTACCAAGGGCGCCGCTCCTTGTTCACCATGACAGAGCGGTTCTAGGAAGAACCACGCCTTGCTTAAAGGGTAAAGGAGGTTCTGCTGCTTACTGCCAACTGAGTTGAGGTGGTGCTGAAGAGGGTACCACTTTTTGACTAAAGGGAAGAGGCGCTGCTGGACTTTCATATACAAAATTGATATTTGGACCAATGTTATTGCTTCACAATTTGGGATTGAGGGAAATACTGAAGTTTGGGATCTTATCACATGCTGATGACGAGATTTAGGTATAACAGAATGCCCCCCAAATCATGAGGCTAGAGGGATACGATAAGCAAGAGCTTTGAAAGAGCAATTTATCACTTTGAGGCATAAATCAGCTTGATTAGAGATCATCAACTAGGCATCTGCAATACATCACTACTTTTGACTCAAGAGAAAAATGTGTCTTCATGATGGCTGCAAACCAATACAAGGCAGATCCATGAGAGAGATAAACAAACATGGCTACTAGAATACAACGTAGATCTATGTGATAGAGGACTCAAACCTGGATATAGCTACCAGACATACAACATAGATCTATGTCATATAGATGCAAATTTGAGCATAGCCACAAACATACAAATGTAGATCCATGCTGGTACTTCATACAATATACTCCATCGCAACTTGGGGAGAAAGCTATGAGTTCTTTCAAACTAACACCTACGGTCTTCATCTCTTCTTCCACAAAGTACGATTCTATCCATGTGATTACAATGATCTGAAGTCGAACATGGTAGAAACCACTTGATTACTAGTCAATGATGTGAGCCATTAACAACTGTGAGGGAGATCACCATTAATGTTGATGATTCCCAAGGTACCCTAGTACAATATACAGAGTGTGAATAGATGTTTTGATGTCGAACACCCAATGGAATCTATCAGTCAAAGGTCAATGATGTGAACCTATGTCGAAAGCTATAGAATATTTCATTGAGGCATATAGATCTCAAAGTACTAAATTTGTTTCTAAGACTAATTCCCGGATCATGAGCTCATGTCGATAGGAATAGTCTCGTTGAAGGAGGGCCATGATGAATCCCGCATCGACAACACGAAACTCGGAACAAAGTTATGGAATGTTGTAGATAGTGTAACCATTAGACTGACTCAAAAGGCACTGACACAAAAGTTGTTTTAACTAAAGAGGTAAACTTCTAACTTCCCTTTGAACATCGGGCGGCACAACAAAAGACTTGGAAGTATTGACTCGACGAGGTGCAACACAATACGACATTGGACAATGCATTATTTGAAAGACTCAAAGGAGTGACATGACTCATGAAAGTGGATCAACTCAAAGACAAACTAATTTACCCATTTGACTAAATGAAATGCAGACACGTGCCATGCTCAAAGGTAATGACAAACTGCCATATTATTTGCAAAATGATTCCCTTCCCTTAATTTCCCCATTATGATTGATGAGTGCCTCTTTTTCATTTTTTGAGTCCAAAGAGGGTAACAAACACTCATTTTAGCTCGTCTGAATACAAGTCCATTCTCATATATTTCATGAACATGAGAAAGGAGGGGTTCATTCCCTGAATGGGTCTCTCAGTGTTTAGTTTAACAAGTCCAATGAAAGCAAACTTGGTATCGTTCATGTTTAGAGAGTCTAAACAAAGACGGAAGAAAACTCCAAAAGGTCCTTTTTCATATGATTTAGTCCCTAGGGCCCAAAAAAGTATAAAATAATTCCCGAGAGAAATCTTCCAGTCATGATTGGATGGAGTCTACCTTTTTCGTAATTAGTGCCTCCTAGTCCAAAAAAGAGGTAAACTATCACCAAGAAGATGACTCTGTCGGGCACCCAATATGCAAGTAGATTATTACCAACATACAGAGTGTACAAGATTTATTGTCAACCCGAGAAAGTCTTTTATTTCAAAGCTATCGTGCAAAATATATGCGAGTACAATTTCTACCTGACATTGTTACCTATTGGTATGCAATAGAAACTCTTTGTAAACTAGATCACATCTACTTGAAAAGAAATCAATACTCAAACCTATTCATAAATCAAACTCTAAATCAAATACACTTCAAACAAGATCTATTCCTATGAAACACTATCTGATTACGTACATCTAAAGAATTGTTATGTTGGCCAACGATCTATCAAAATGAATTAACAGAAGAACACTATGATAAATCAAATGAATAAAACATGAACTGAATAATAAAACAACTATGATAAATCTAATGAATGAAAGCATGAGTTAACAAAATAACAGATCGACAAAATAAAACACTTACAATTAACACTACCAGCATCTGCTCAGGGAAGAGGGCCCTTCCTCCACTGAGCAGAGCTAGATCTCCACAATAGAAGTCTACAACTCCAGAATTAAGAAACTACCAGCATGTATTATCATAATGGAAGAATTACAACAGATCTGAATCAAATCCTACATCACAACATTGTGTTATCTCCGATCATCCATTTCCTATCCTGCCTAATCTATCATGCTTAATCAATCAATCTATCATCCTCCCTTCTCAATGAGATTGATTACATATTTATACATAAAATTATCTCATGGAAATGAAGAACTGAACCCCCAGCTTGTGATCTGTAACAGCTGAAACATGGCCGTAACTACTGGCAACTTTGGAACCGACCGCAACACCAAATCTGGAAAATACCCTCTCGAAGAACCACCTGCATATCGCAAACCGTAGCTTTGTTTGATGATTTCCTTGCGAGTCAGGTAAACGAGGATGTTACGCACAAAACCCATGTCTCGGATTTTTTAGATTTGTTTCCATATGCCCGCAAATCAAGACGTGAATCAAGGTGTTCTTATGTGGCATGCATTTTTGGTTAAGGCTGTAACAGCTGGCTATGAGCGTCCTGTACATGACAACTCACTCCATAAACCATCATTAGTAAAATTATGCATAATAGTCTTTTAATTTATCAAAGATAAAGGAAAATAATCACTATTAACCACTTAAAACATCAAATGGAAGTAACAGCTGTACAATGCGCAGCTGCAACAAATGGATGATAAATGAGAAATAATGGTAAGAAAATAGATGAAAATGGATGAAAGGTATGTCAATAAGTGATGGAAAAAAGGACAATTCCAGGGCCTAACATCTCCCCCAAACTGAACTTGTTGCATGTCCTCATGCAACCCAATACCTATGTAGCATCCAACTTGAAAAAAACTCATTCACTCGTTTCTTCATTTTACCATTTGCACCGCTGCAGCTAGAAGAAATAGAGAGTTTAACACAAATTGGCAGAGTCACTTAGCAGAGGATTTAGGAGAAAATTAGGCGGATTCGCAGCTCTTTAATAGAAATTTGGCAAAGTCGCAGCTTATTTTACCAAAGGAATTGGCGAAGGTTTTAGCAAATATTTTGGCGGAACAGCGCTAAATGTAGCGGCAAATTTGGCGGAGTCAACTTATTTTAGCAGAGAAGTTGGCGAAGGTTTTAGCGGCAAATTTGGCAGAACTGCACTAAATTTAGCGGCAAATTTGGCGGACTCACAGCCGCCGGAAAGTTATGTTCAGCCACCGGAAAACGGGCAGTTGCCGGAAAACGGCCGCCGGAAAATATGTCACAACCGCCGGAAAATTATGTTCAGCCGCCGGAAAGTTATGTTCAGCCGCCGGAAAACGGGCAGTTACCGGAAAACGGCCGCCGGAAAATTATGTTCAGCCGCTGGAAAACGGGAAACGGCAATATTTTACGGCGTTTTAGCCTTTTTAATGGGAAACTTCTGAAGCGATTTTCTCCTAAACGAAGAACTGGGTTGGGCTGAAATTTTGTAGAAAGGTAGCAACCACTCTAATGCATCTCCACGCTAAAAATTAGACAAACTCACATCACGGATTTCGAGAAAAATGAGAATTGGCTGTAGCTGATTATGGTCATTTTCTCGAAAATCGTGCACTGGATTGAGCTGAAAATTTCCATGGTGGTTCTTCATGATGTTATGCATCCCCTGTCCAAATTTCATGAGGATCTAACTTACCAATTGAAATATATGCCCAAATCAAATTATGTACTTTTGAACATGAAAACAATCTATTGCAGCTAAACTTCCAGAGCCAATATTTCAAAAAATACAAACTGGGTTGGGCTGAAATTTTGCAAGAAGGTAAGTACCATTATAGTTCATCTCTTCACCAAAAATTAGATGAATCCACGTCACAGATTTTGAGAAAAATGCGAATTGGCTGTAGGTGATGATAGTCATTTTCTCGAAAACCGTACACTTGATTGATCTGAAACTTGCCACGGTTGTTCATCATGCTGCTATGCATTTCCTGTACAAATTTCATAAGGATCCAATTCGTGGTTTATGAGATATCCTCAAATAAAATTCTTCATTTTTGCCAGCTGTGGATGAATAAAAAAAATAAAAAATCAATATGCACAAAAATGTCAAAAACCACTCCCCCAAACTGAATATGTTGCATGTCCTCATGCAAAAGAGGAGTTGTCATCTTAGTTGTGAACAACCATTTCCCCCAAACTGAGTATTTTACCTTCCATTCATGAAATCAAGTGAACTTTGGGACTGTTGTTTTCTTGTATCTGCACTATCACTCTCAACATCCAATTTTTATATATGTGCTAGCTGGAAACACATCTTAGACTTATAAAAATGACTGTAGGCTGCCTGAAAAATGACTGTATGCTCGTTGAAATTGACTATGTGAGCGCGATTTTTTATTCCCCATAGTTGTAGTTAAGTGCTTATAATGTATTTTAGAACCATTTTCTCATCAAATTCATGGCAAATTCTATTGCAATAAACCACAATAAATTTCATCCATTCTCATGGTTGAATGAAGACTGCTAGAATTTTCCAAAATGTTGTGCCCTTATCATGGAGTGCTTTGTAACACTTCAAATAATGCCAAGCATTCTTTTGCACATTCCACAACAATCAAACTCATTTCAGAAATTCTGTCGAACTTTACAAATGACCAATGCTGAGAGTAATCATTACCTTCATGCTATTGAGATACACTTCACATCAGACCATGAAAAGCTGCTACAGGATTTCCATTGTGCATGTATCATGCTCATGCTCATGCTCAAGACTTATGAAGATGTGAACCATTATGTGCACCACTGAACAAATCAAAGAAATCAAAGAAATCATGCATTTGTTTTCTATCGTGCTTGAGTGATAGCATACTCTTGAGAAGGAATGGCTTCTACATCAACTTTTCATGTTGTAGGTTCTTGTGTGCAACCTATCATTTTCTTTCAATAAGTGTATCATCTGCCTTATTTCTCCTCATTATTTTTATATGGCAACAGAGGACCGTTTTGTACTGCTGGTTCTTGTGTGGCAACAGCAATGATTCTTTTCTTACTGCTGGTTCTTGTGTGGCAGCAACAAGAATTTTCTCTTACTACTGGTTCTTGTGTGGCAGCAGCAAAATTTCCTATTGTTGGTTCTTGTGTGACAACAATGAGGTATCCATCTCTTTTTATGCTTGGCCAGTTGGGTGGGTGAGATGTTGGGTTGGAATCTGAAGGGGATGTGCATGAATGATGAAGTGTTATAATTGAGTGGGAAATGATGGAAATGGATGGAAATAATATGCTATATAGTCAATGGAAATGGTTAATGCTTAGTGGTTCTTCATGACATTTTCCTAAATCTTTAATAAATAAAAAACTCATGCTATTTTACCTCAATTTTTACCTCCATGGAAGCCTTGGTTGACATGAATGGACTGGTGTATGCTAGAGCTATGTAGCTGATCCAATGCTGAGACATATGTATATGAGAGCTGAAAACTGGATGAGATCGAATTTGATCCATGATATTGTGCTGGTTGCATGTAAGACTAACTGCTGAGACAATTGATGAGCAGAAATTCTACCATAGAAGCAGAAAGTCCTTTCTCTTATTCTGAAAATCAACTGCTGAACTGAAAATGGAAAGGAATTGCAAAACTACTGAACAAATGATGTTGCAAATCATTGTTGAAACCATTAGATCACATAGTTTTCAACCGCTACAAAACCGAGGTACAATTCTTACCATGCGAATGAATGTGCTGTAGTCGAGCATGGAAAGAAATCATTGGATTACCGGCCATTAACGTATGCCATTAACCAATGTGAAGAAACTCACCTTTGATGACAGTGAGCTCTAAAGTACCTTAGTGCATCTTGACAGGTACGAATGGATGTGCTGGAGTCGAGT